>OVBJ01000253.1:0-70522 GCA_900406535.1 Noccaea bulbosa
AAGGCTTTTATGTTATTTGGAATCAAAAACAAGGGCTATAGCGTCAAATGGAGGTGGGGTATAGTTAGTTTTTTAATTTGGGATATACCATAGCTATATTCTTCATTTTGAAACTCAATATAGCTAGTACACAAATTGACCCTTTTATTAATTTGGCGTGTGGCGGCGGCTCCTATCATTTCCTAACTGTGGACTGTTTCTGCCGTTCGTCGCTATAGACAAAACTATACGGTGAATCAATCTTGACCGTTTGTTCTGTAACAGTCAATATTTATCCCCCTACAAATTGTTGTAATTCTTCATTTTTTTTTTTTTTTTTTTTATAAAAATTGATGTAGTTCTTTTTTCCTTAAAAATGAACGTTGTTATATTAGTTCAATTTTCTTTGGATATTTATGATGAAAGGTTGTATAATTTGGTAGCTAGTCAAGTATAATTGTACTCTCTGTCTATATATACCTCTTCAAGTTATAAGTTGTTTATTTATTTATAATTTTATCCAATTAATTCGATTAAAATAAAAAAATAATTTCAAAACATGTAAATTTGTTGAGCCACGAAATAACTCCTAAATATATGTGGCTAAGTTTCATTTGCTTTTGTCGCCTAAATTGACTGAGCTTTATTATGCTTCTTGGAGAGAAAGCAAACGATAAGGACATCTGTAGACATGGAAATTTCAAGAGACTGAAGACATATTGATTAATTCCATTTTAGGAAATTACCTAGTTACTTACCAAATTTAAATTTGAGAAATTATACGGAATTCATATTATTTCCCATTTTAGATTGATTCCGACGTACAATAGCGAGTTTTCTTTAATACCATTCATAATGTATAATCTATTTCATTTGTTTCATGAAAATTAACTCAAGTGTCAAACCACATTACGTATATGGAATGATTTTTTTGTTAAAAACGTATATGGAATGATGTTCTCTTTTTTTTTTTGATAAAGAAGAAATGATGTTCTCTTACTGTCCACTTCTATGAAAATATAATAATGTAATTAAGTGTCGATTTAAATTAAGTGTGGTTCCAAAAGTGTTGTTTTACGTATAAATATAACGTTCTAGCGAAAAAAAGAAAGTATAAGTAAAACTATTTTTTTGGTTTGTGTGAGAACTAATAACTTCTAAAACATCAAAATTTATAAAACTTAAAAAATGTTCTCTTGATACATGGTTTGGATAAACAATGCACGTTACTAAAACAACTTAAAAAGATCGGGGTCTACGATTTTACTAGTCTGAATTAGAAACATCATTTGATTTTTTTTTTAAATGAAGGATAAATATAGTTATAAAAAGAAAAGAAAAAAAGAAGGATAAATATAAGGGTGAATTTGCCCAATAGCCACATTGGAGAACAAAATTAAGAGTATAGCCATTGTGAATTTGATAATAAAAAAATAACAAAGAAAAAATATTATGGACAAAATTATCCTCTAAGTTAGGTAGGTTTTGCTCTATTCTATAGGAAAAAAAACAGAATAGAACCACAAATTGAATGTGCTATAAAGTGAGAGAGATGGGATCTGCTCTGGGGAATTGAAACTCGAGGAACAAGTAGAGGAAAAGTAAGATTGTGAGGAAGAAGGAGATGAGATAGTGAGAGATTGAGATTTGAAAGAGCGATTTGAAGAGGAAGAGGTAAGGAGAGAGCAATTCTATTAAATTTGGGCAGGGTTAAATTTGGTAATATTATAAGTTACACCATCTGTATTCTAGCCAATGACAAGAAATGGCTATTCTGTTAATTTTTGGTTTTTTTTATTGTTATAGAAGCTAATTTCTCTAAATATAAAAAGAAACTGCCAAGAAAACGAGGGTTTGTGGGTCTAAGTGTCACAAACCAAAAAATTGGGGCAGTCTTCAGAAAGTTTAGAACTTAAGATTGTGGGAAGTCGGCAGTTTTGACCCAATTAAGATTTTTTTCCAGCAAAGTATCTTTATATTAGGTTAAGAGTTATAAAGGTTATTTTTTAACGACGGCTTACTAGAGTTATAAACATTCCAAGATACAACGTAGTTCGACGACTGTTGTCTGGCGGTTTTTAAACTTTTTATGATATTATTATATATTGAGAAACTCCTACATACTCTGCATTTAAATGACATATTAACACTTAAACACGTGTTAATATATATACAGTACTTCTAGTTGCTTTACAGATAAAAAGATGCTTAAACACGTATATGCTTCTAGTACGCTTTAAAGATAAAAATTAAAAAGAATGTTGACTAATTTTGTGGAAAAAAGTGAGAAACTCAAAAGCTCAGTAAAATGTCTTGAAACATTGTATCATAGTAGCATGTATAATTGACAAAATATATATATATATATTTTTGCATCGTTATGAATCCACTCACAATTTATGTATAGATCTTATATCGTAGTATATGACATATTGACATCGGCAATTACAAAAAAAAAATTATAAAAATAACAAAGCTTTCGAATACGCATGAGTAATTCAAAAAATTAAAAACGAGCTGATTAATCTTTGGGCAATGTTTCTCAGTGATCAAATCATATTATAATAGAAATATTTTTTATCTCTTCCTTTTTTAAGACGTTTGTCTTAAATCTGAATGCATACCTCATATTTCTGAACACGTATTTGGCCCTACTTTTATTTCAAAAAAACCAGCTCCTTTAAGAAAGTTGGAACATGAATGAGATCAAATTAAAGTGCTGAATAATTGCCCACGAGAGCCTTTTTTTATTAGTATCCACTGTTTTGATAATTTGACTTAAAGGTACATTTGTCAAAAGAAATGATTTGATTTTGTAAAAATTTTAAGTAGTTTCAGTCCTTTTCTTTGTTAGGTTGTGACTTGCGAGGGAACATAACTTTATAGACTACTAGGTAGGAGCCCGCGCGTTGCGCAGAATTATATTTTAACGAGGATTCTATAAATCTAGTTATAATTATTTTTAATGAAAAAATATTTAAATTTAAATTTATTTTCTATTTGTTATATAGTATGCGAAATTCAGAATGTTGAGGTGATATATAATGATTTTGTAGTGTGGATGTCATTCATCAAATATTTTTGAAATTTTTTGAGAAATATACTTCTTAAGGGGTAAATTTTCAAAAATACACCTTTAGTATATCAATTTTCAAAACTACACTTTTTCTAGTTTTAATCTATAAGTTTGGGTTCACTAATCCTTATTTAGGGTTTAGATTTTGGGATTTAGGGTTTAGATTTAAAAGTTTTAGGTTAGATTTTAGGGTTTGTAATTTATATTTTAGGGTTTAGAGCTCTTTTACTCAATGAAAAAGTGTATTTTAAAAAATAAACATCTTAGAAGTGTAGTTTTGGAAATTGACACCTAAAAAGATGTATTTCTGAAATTTCTCCTATTTTTTTTGAAAGGTAGATTAAAACCATTATTATTTGGTAAAATTTTCAAAATCCTTGCAAATAATGTAGGTTTTTTTAATTATATTCTTTAGTTATAATGACAAGAAAAAAAACTCAAAAATTAAAATTGACTTTTGTTGATTGTATAGTTAAACTTCTTTTTAAAATTGATTGAAAGTTAATTTTGATATGGTTTTTCATATTTAGTTTTGCTAAAGTACATATATGAATTTTTCTAATAATGTTGAATAAATTAGTAATTGTTTTAATTGATTATAATTGTTTGATAGATAGATTGAGGTCTTTTACTTTTAAATAATGAAGAGTTATAATCATATGTTACATTACATGTAACCACATTTCATTTCAAAATTTTGTTTTATTTTTAATTCAATAGATTTTTGTATGAGTAAATGCATAATTAATGTACATATTAATATAGTTAAGTGATAAAAAATTGAAACAAATAAATATTTTGGAAGTCATATTTGATACATGACTTAAAGGTTTTATGTAATCACAAATTGTTTTTCAATTTTTTTGTATAGTTAGATTCCTTTTTTTAGTTGAGTGAAAATTAATTTTGATATAGTTTTCTAAAATTTAGTGTTTGTTAAAGACTTAAGTATATGAAATAAATATTATTGTCAAGTGTGGTTCAATTTTCTAGTCTCTATGAAATAAATATTATTATTTTGTGAGAAAATTAATTTATGTGGTTTTAATTAC
Source organism: Noccaea bulbosa (assembly GCA_900406535.1). Classification (NCBI taxonomy): domain Eukaryota; kingdom Viridiplantae; phylum Streptophyta; class Magnoliopsida; order Brassicales; family Brassicaceae; genus Noccaea; species Noccaea bulbosa. The sequence continues at coordinate 4,108 of OVBJ01000253.1, forward strand.
ATTATTTTTTGCTCATTACATTCATTTTCATAGAATCTAATTGGCTGTTACAAATTGTTAGTTAAGAACATTTAATTTAATTGAATTATTATGTGAAGTTACCATAGAAAATATATAAAATCAATGAAGCTATTATTATTATTATTTTGTGTGAAATTCAAGTTTTATATGAATAGATTAAATTGATTCCATCTTTTTTTGCTGCAAACATATGTAAATCAAATATTTTATGTATGTTTGCATTAATTTAATATAGTTTAGTTGTATATTTTATATGAGATAAATATTTGTATGAACAAAATATTATGTGTATGATTATTGTATGTGGTTTTAATTGCAAAATTTTGGTGGACATCATTTGTATTGTGAAATATCAATTTATTTATATATAGATTTTTGCATAACTGAATGAATATGAATTCGTTGACAAAAAAAAAAAAGAATGAATATGAATTAATTGTATAGTTTATCTGAATTAAATAATTGTTTGAAATAAAAACTTAATGAAGAAAAATTGATGTTGAATTTAAAAAAAGGACATGTGTCAAAAATTTAGAATGACACATGTCAGCCTCTCCTGAAATGAGAAAATAGGTAACTACCTAATATTATAATAGATTATTATTACAAACATATAGATAAAATCCTAGATATATGCCTCATTTCTTTTGGGCTAATTCGTGCCAGAGAGTTCAAATTTTAAATTACACTAAATGATAAAAGACTATTCCATTACAATAATATTTCTAATAATGAATATCGGACATTTCAATTCAAGACAAATACTTGTTAGTCAATAGGTTTTTTTGTTTTGTTTTGTTTTTTTGGATAAAAAGGTTTTATAAAAAAAAAAAAAAAAAACTCAAACTAAATTATGTTTCAAGAAAAACTTTCACCTAAAAAAATAAAAGTCAAACCACTCATTTCAAAAGTCATCCACAATATAACTTTTGCCTATATTGATGGCGTAGCATTATCGATTTTTTTAAAAAAGAGTTTTATGCCAGAAAAACTTCAAACTAAATTATATTTGCATAAAAACCCTCACATAAAGGAAAATTACAAATTAATCTACCAAACTCAAAAGTTATCATAAATTTGTCTATATCATAGCATAACATTAGCATAATATTATTAATCAAATAAAATGGAAAAAAACTTGTTATAAATTTTGTCCTTCTAAAAAACTTAATAAAGTATTTCACTAATATAATAATAATATTTTTATTTAATTTAATATTTCAATGTTTTTCATTAAAATATTCTAATTTAAATTAAATAATATAAAACTTTTAATAATTATATTTTTAACATAACAAATTGCATATTAAATATATTAATAATCAAATTATCGATTATTCTATAGTATTCTTTACTAAAATCGTAATATCATTCAATCTAGTTAGCCAAATTGAACAATTTCAAGTGCATTGAAAAGTTAACTCATCAAGGCACACAATAAAAATTTTGGTTGAAATCTAATAATGGAATGTTACATGTTGACAAAAAAGTCCACAATAATCCGCAATATAACTTTTTTTCAACAAGTGATATTCAGTTATTGAATTTCAACCAAAATTTTCATTGTGTGTCGTGATGAGTTAACTTTCTAATGTATTTGGAATTGTTCAATTTGACCAATTATATTAAAAAATATTATATTACAATTTTAATAAATAATATTACTGAATAATCGAAAATATATAATTATATTTACCATGTGAATTTTCTATGTTAAAAATATAGTTATTAGAAGTTTTATATTATTTAATTTTAACTAGAATTTTTAATCAAAATTTTTAAATATTAAATTAAATAAAAAATATTAGTGAAAGACTTTATAAAGTCTCTCAGAAGTACCAAATTTATAATAAGTTTCTTACATTTTATTTGATTAATAATATTATGTTAATTCTATGTTATTGATATAAGCAAATTTATATTGTAGATAATTTGGTAGATTAACTTGTACTCTTTTTTATGTGAGAGTTTGTTTTTGCAAACATAATTTAGTTTGAAGTATTTTTTTGCACAAAATTCTTTTTTTTATAAAAATTTGATAATACCTTGTCATCAATATAGGTGGCATATATTGCAGATGACTTTTGATATGAATAATTTGACTTGCATTTGTTTAGGTGAAAGTTTTTTTTGCAAAAATAATTTAGTTCGAGATTTTTTTCCACAAAAAATATGTAATCAATGGTTTGATAACCTAAATGATGGGCCATATGAAAGCAGAGGCGACTTAGAGCATATGCATCCCAGAAATGTGTTGATAAGCTCTAAAACAAAATGAAAAAGAAAAAAATATAATATTTAATGATGTGGCAAGTCTTATTATATAAAGTTGGATGCGCGCGACGTGGTTGCGACACGTAGGATTTTTATAACTCATAGGATCGTGACATATGTCCTTTTTATGTTACAACTATTAAGATCTTGACATGTGTCTTACAAAAAAAAAGGAAAAAAAAATATATTTTTCATATTCTAACGGAAAAAGGAAAAAAAAATATTTTTGTATGTCTCATATTCTAAGAGAATCCATATTCTAACGAAAACAAAAATGAAAAAAAAATAAACAAAAAAGTGGAAAAAGGTTCCATGTTCTCACCGAAAAGGAAAAATTATTTTTGCAAACCTTATATTTTAAGATAATTAAAAATGATCCATATTCTAACGAAAAAATAAATAAAAAGAATTATCTTCTATGTCTTACCAAGCCAATGAAAAAAATATATTTTTCATATTCTAACGTAAAAAAAGAAAAAAAAAAATAGCATACCTCATATTCTAAGATAAAAGGTTCACTATTCTACCGAAAAAAGAAAAAAAAATTTTGCAGGCTTTGTATTCTAAGATAAAAATGTTTCATATTCTAACGAAAAAAAAAGTATCTTCTATTTCTCATCAAGCCCTATATAATAAGCTATAACATTTAAAATTTAATTGTGTGCTTTTATCTTTTTTTCCTATCTCTAATTGTATGCTTCCATTTTTTTTCTCATCTCTAATTGTGTGCTTCCATCTTTTTTTGTTCCTATCTCTAATTGTATCCATTCATCTTTTTTTAGAATAAAAAATCATGTTTTCCAAGGGGATGAGTACATAGAAATGCTTCTCGGAGAGTAATTTTTGGAGTTGACTGGATGGCAAAGCTCAGAAAGTGTCATTACTTGATTCAACAACCTTTTTTCTTTATTCATTTATTTTATTTTTTTAAGAAAATATTTTTTTCTCTCAAAAATTATGTTTAAAGAGTGAGCATCCATATTAGACAATCTCAAATGAGGCTCTTTAGATTATTTTAGAAATAAATTTAATATTAATTTAAGTTTAGAGATTTTTTTCGTCTTTTTGATTTGGAGTTACACATTGGAGAGTTTCTATGATGTTCTTTTTTTTTTTTTTTTACAAATTAACATAAATGTATATAAATGAACTTAAAGATATAATCCAAATGTTATGAAAACACAAATGAAATATATATTACAAAAAGGAAAACTAAAATTAAAACTTATCCATTAGTTTGTTGTGTATACATTTTCGCAGGGAAAATAAACACAAACAGATAAGTTATATCAGAAAATTAAAAAATAAAATTAATAACATGTAGACACGTGTCATGAACAGTGGGGAAGAAGTGATTCAATCGAATGCTCCCATAGAAGCGATTCAGCGTTTTGAGAACTGCCAACTCATTATTAATTTCATTTTTCTTTTTCTTTTTTTATCTCAGAATTTGTTACAAGTTGTCCGATAAATATGCTCTTAGAGGATAGCAGAGATCTAGGAAAAAAGAAAAAAATTAGTATAGAAAATAGGGCACAAAAAAAATTGTATAGAAAAAAGGACACATTAAAAATTATAGTTTTGATTTTGCACTAAGACTTATAAAATCTTTGAACCGGCCTGTATGAGAGATTGTGTTGTTGAAATTATTCATTAATAATTTCTTATATTCGTATATAAACGATGAAAAATATCTTCACAGTTCTTGTGAAATATTATTTATTCCGTTGAAACAAAATACTATGTTATGAAGAAATCCACTTAAAAAAATCGTTGTCTGGTAGAGATTGGCTGATACCATTTAATTTGGAGTCAAAATAAACCAAATTTTGATAATTGTTTTTTCATATATAGGTCCATATTGAATTAGTAAAGGAGTCCCTTTCGTGTATCTTTGATTAGTACTAAATCACTCAATATGGTCTATTAGTACTACATCACTCATTAATGCAATTAGTCATGGTGTGTAATTAATTTGACTATTTGGTTTTTGACCATATTGAATTCTATTTCTAATCGTCTCATACAATAATAGTTTCAAGAAGAATCTGTACATGAAAACTAATTTAATACTACATTTTGTGTTTTGTTTTCCTTTATAATGAATCCAGAAAAATACTCAAATAAATGTAAAATCGGAACTACGTTATACATACTTATAGTGGAATAAATAAAACATGTCCACCCAAATATAAAAAACAATAATATTAATTTAAAAAGTAATAAAACAATAAAATTGATGAACACACCCAGATTTAAACTCATGATTCAGAATAAGCCCAAAAAAAAAAAAAAAAAAAAAAAAAAAAAACCCAAAAAAATTTTTNCAAAACATTTTGCCTCACATGGATGGAAGCAAAACTAAGCCAGAAATTTCTTCACTCAAAACCCAAAACCGCATTTCTTTTTATAGAATTTTCCTTCTCGATTTTGTTTACTGTTGCTTGCACTCGGGAGGTCTCTCGCCTTGTTGTCCATCGTTAAGCTGTGGTCTTCCTCCTTTCTGTATTTTCAGTTTTAAAAAGAATCTCATCATCACAAACATAACACACTCAAGAATTCAATACCAGATTTACTCTTAAAGCTTATCATACATATGTATGAGAATGATTCCACAAAGCTTCATTTATACTCAAGTCCCAGATTTCTAATATTCACAGATTATGACTGTTCTATGATTCATACGGTGTCTGATTATTTAGCAGAAACTATAGGTTTAACTCAGAAGAATATTATTATGAAGGAGGGAACTGGTTATGTACCTTGTGTAGGACTGATGGCTGCATGAAAAATTTAAACCAATTTCAAAAATATTAGTAACCAAACTCAGAAAAGGTAAAATTCCATGACAGGAAGAAGTGAAGAAGAGGAAATCAATACCTTCTTTTTGGTCTTGCTTACTTCTTCTTCCTCTTCATCTTCGTCATCGTCTTCTTCCTCATCCTCATCATCTTCTTCTTCATCCTCATCTTCGTCCTCATCAATATCATCTTCGTCGTCATTGTCTATGTCAAACTCCTCCCCTTCAATAGCCTCACCAGTAAACCATGAGACAGCATGGGGTATAATCTTCTCGCGGATTGTAGAGCTGCAGGAAGCAATAGATACTTGAATCAGATATTAAAAAAAACGTAACTAGAGGTTTCATATACACCCAAATGTCCAGAAGAAGACGAACCCAATGTCATAATCTTGTTCCATCAGATTCTGAAGTTCCTCAGCCTGCACCAAGAACAGAAAATCGTAAATACAAAGTTTCAGTAAACATAGCGAAAATAGAGCATGTCATGAAACCAAATGATATCATACTCTGTCCTCGTCAATGTCTTCATCATCATCAGGAACTTGGGGAGGATTGAAGAAGTTGAAGAAGCTTTCACAATCTTCAGTTTTCGTAATTGGCTTGGCATTCTTCGCACCTTTCTTAGGCTTCTTCTTAAGAATCTTCTGGGTTAAGCATTTTCCAGGATACCAATCAATCTCTGTCCTGAAAGAAAGAACAAAGAAACAGAAACCGAGTTGGATTATAGGCCAGCAAAAGATTATACAGCTCCTTGCAAGCATATCCGAACGAAATATGCTATGCAACAACAGAAAAAGAGAGAATCAGTAATTACCCAATAGCCTTCTCAAGCAGAGGCTCATCTTCATCAATCATGTGATATGCTTTCGTTAACAGGGTGTTTTTAAAATAAGGATTCTGGTCGAAGAAAAACTCGAGTTTGAAACCCTTTGGTTCCTCAATCTTGCACCACTTAATATCTTTAAGATAGACGAGGGCTCCTTCATCACGCTCTGTGATCTAGATATCAAAGGGAAATTCAAATTATAGTCATTTCCCATGGTTATGGATGGAGTAACTCTAAATGAACAACCGTAGCTGTAACACTAACCTCCTCAGCTATAATATCATTGTTTTTCAGGGCGGTCAGCCAGAAACTAGGGACTCCTTTCTCTGCAATTCAACACGGTGAAATTAGCAAACTGTTTTTTACAAGATTTGTTACAATTTGCAAAGGTAAACAGAGAGGGATAATACCTTCTGCAGCTTTATCCTCTCCTTGGTCCATCTTAGCATCCTCTGGAGCTACTTCAACTTCGGTAGTTCCATTCACAATGTCACAACGCTGCACATTCCAGGTGTCAAGCAAGTTTCAAGAGAAAATCGAAAACAAATATAGCCAAGGCAGCTACTAATAAAGAAAATACAGTATTAACAACAATTGCAACCCTTCAACAAATTTCATCTATTTCAATTAAATGATTTCTGATATGGAAATAGAAATTAGTAAAAAAAAAATTCAAAATAGGTTGGATCTTTTCGCTACCAATTACCTTGGTATACAAAGGCTGGTATAACTTTTGATACTTGGCTTCAAGAGCAGCTCTCTCCTCGCGAAATTTCGTCTCTATTTCATCGTGTTTGCTCTAAAAGGATTCTCACAATCAATCATCAAAAAAGTGCACATCACTTTAACAAAATTCGACATTTCATCACTCTTTAACACGCAAGGAAGATATTCTCGTATAATGAAAAGCGTACAAATATATATATATACATTCAAGGTCATATTCGCAAGATATCATATCAATCTACACTTTTCCATTAAACAATAGCTTTATACAGGTAATGGTAAGCACACATTCATAAACATAGAAATGTGAAATGGAATTTTCTCCTAACCTGAATCTCCCGCAAGACCTCAACACGCCTTCTGATTTTAGGAGTCAGATTCTCGAGCACATCAGAATGCTGCCCAGCCAGATTCTGCAGCTTGTTCTGTGAATCAAAACATATAACAATTACAACCAAATCTCCAGGGAAACTCAAATGTGGAGCACGAATCTATTCTCTTAAACACGGAAATGTAATCGAAACCCCCAATTCGCACATTCCTTCAAGTATATTGCGAAAAAAAATCTCCAGAGAAGAGATAGAAACTCACCTTGAGAGCGTTAACAAGGCCTGCTCGATCCTCATCTTTAAGAGCTGTAAACAAAAAAGCAAAAACAAATAAGCTTCTCAACAGACGGAGACCTAGAGCTTAGCAAATCTCGACTGAGAAAACTTTGACTAGGAAGAAGCAAAGAGACGGAACAAATCGGATTCATAAATTACCAGCAGTGAGATCGCTGACGTTGAAATTGTCCTTGTCGTTGCTCATTTCTGAGAAATCTCGGAAGATCGAAACTGAAAAATTTCAGAATCGGAGACTGTAGTTTGAAAGTGGTGGAGAGATTGAGGAAGAAGAGGAGACGAGGGTTTCTGGGTGGCGACTAAACGCAAAACGTGTCTTCCTTTATAGTAACCTAACAACTGCCAATTTTTAATTTCCCTCGCTGGCATTTTTCATTTTTACTTTTTAACCTTTTTAAATGAATACATTTTAATTAATTAAGATATGGCTATAAGAAAATTGTGAAATTCGGTTCCCTTTATTAATCCCAATGAAGAAATGCGTGCCGGTTCAACAAAAGGCAGCTAAACACCTTGACGTTTATCTCCAAACGTAGACAAATTTTGCAGAGAAACAAAGAGCCAAAGAGATTAAACTAGAAATTTGGATTACACAAAGTAAACAAACTGAACTTAGAAGCTACAAAAGACTAACGAGATCAGTCCACGGACACTTTGTCTTTTGCATCGTCTTCTTCCTTAGGCTAGTAATAAAGTTATGGGCTCTTCTCATCTGCATTGCCTTCTTCCTTAGGCTGATTATCGGTAACCGTTTTTGTCTCAGCATCCAGATAGCGACCTGTCATTGGATCAACCGGGCGAGTTTCTCTTGCTCCACCTTTACGTCCCATAGCCACCATTGGAGGAGGCGGAAGTAAACCGGACCTGAAAAGGAGACGTTGAACCGGGTCTGATGCCTGAGCACCAACAGATAACCAGTACCTGCACATTGAAATTTGCACATTCAAAACAAGATTGTATGACGAGGTCTTGGCATGTGTTCTGCTACTATCTAGACGTTATAATCTCTTGGTCTTAGTTGATGTGAAAGACCATTACAAGATTCTATAAGATAGACGACCATAAAAGAGGAATGTTAATTATGTGTACTAACAGAATATCAATAGGTCCCTCATCTTAAAGAGACTACATAACTAAGGAGCATGAAGACTGATGGGAGGAGATTTATTTGTTAAATTGCCACGAAGATGTGATTTATTTTTGTTTCTTATAATAATGATTGATGTATGGCATTGCTTCAGCTAACGGTTAAAAAGCCTGATGAGAAAGAAAATGATCCAAACCAAACATGCACATTCACCTTTCGATATGAAAAACCATGTGAGACTGAACTCAGCTCCTTTGTGTCAGATCGAAAGACAGTGAACTATAACAATGTACTATGTTTACTACGAAACAATGTATTACGATTTCTAGAGGAAGCTAAGAACCCTGACAAACATCTAGAGCCACTACCTTCATAAACCCATTTAGCTTCAGTCGACCAAAACACTTGAAATGCGAAACCCAGAAGTTCATAAAAAGTGGTTCAAGTACAGCTTCGAGAAACAATGCATTTCTCCCTTAATTTGAACATGGAAGCTTCTTTTTTCACAAACCAAAACTGATTCCGTGCAAAGTTTTTCCAGCTCCATTCGCTAATTACTTAAACTAAGAGTGCTTAGTGGCCTAAATCATCCAATTCCATACACAAATCCAAATGTGAAAAAGCGAAATTTCCAGAAACTAACAGGGTATCCTCTAGTGAATTCACAGACCTCTTTCTGAGTAAGCTCATGAAATGATCGGAAAACGTAAGGAGTTATCAACACGTTCGAGAAAAAACCAAAGAATAGATCAGAAGAACATACTTGATTCGATCAAACTTGAGACCCATTCTCTTACCACCGTCCTGGCCTGCACACAACCCGAAACACCGAGCATCGTGTAAAAAAAACCAACGAAGAGAGCAATCGAAAACCTACGAACAAAAAATGAACTCCAAAACACAGAATAAACTTTCTTCTTTATCACCTGGCAAAGGATTGAAGTAACCTAAGACCTCGAGATGCTTCCCGTCTCTAGGAGATCTGCTATCCGCAGCCATAACCCGAAAAAATGGTCGATTTTTGCATCCGAGCCTCGACAACCGGAGCCGTACAACCATGTTTCTCTTCCGTTGGCGAAAATGCAAAATGACCAAAGCCGACGAATTCGAGAGAGAGACTGAGCTTCAATTTTGATTTCGAAACTTGAGATCGATAAGATTAGACTAGGTAGGGTTCAGGGTTTTTTTTCGACGGAGTCGGGTCCTTAAACGACGCCGTTTAGTGACGTCCGCTTTAACGACCGTCTTTTATTTTATTAAAATAAATTTCACGGCGCCGTTAAGTATTGATGACGGTGTGTTCATCTTCCGCGCATATACGAGAGGATTCATTATAAATCGGTCCACCGCCACAAGGCGAAGCGGCCTTTTCCCGGCGACGGCGAGACGAAGGTGATATCGTATCGGCACTGGTTGAGATTTTTGTACGGCGGTGAAAATGGAATCTTCTGTCGCTCCGCTTCCTCACCGACGCTCGCACAGGCCGACTCGGACTTATCGCTCATTGCTTCAGCACCTGTGCTCGAGTTTCGATCGGGAGAACCAAATTTCTCTTGCCACGCCGGCTGTTCTTCAGGAGCTTCTCTTAAAAACAGGTGAGTTTTGAGTAGAATTGAAGCTCTTATAGTGTGCTTGATTAGGCATGCTTAATTCATCTCCTCGCATTGAAATTCAAACTTCTCTCTGTTGATTGAGTTTTATGATTTCGATTTTGTGTTATGATGATTTGCCAAGAACTTAATTACTCTAATCTCAATTTAGCATACAGTATGATCCTGTTTCTGATGATGCTTTTGTGTTTTCTGAAAAAAAAAAAGAAATTGCTCAAGTGTCTCCGGGAGAAACTTCCGAGCCTGGAGAAGTATGCCCCGATGAAAAGCCACCGGAGAAATCATCAATCCTGGAACCACGATCCGATGGAGAGTGTGGTGAGTCAAAAGCTGAGAACGTGGAAATGATTTCACTGGAGAAAAGTTTGATGCTTGGAGATGTTTTTGACGGAATTGACTTGCCAGATGCATCTGTTAGTAGCCAACACAAAGATTTTTTCGATGAATTTGAGCTTATGATGAATGAAAGTGAAGACATATTAGTTCCAGAAAATTGTGTGAATCTCTTTGAGGCATTGGACGTGAATGACTATGATGATGATGGTATGGCGAAACAAGCACTTGATCTTGCTCAAACTGTCCCAGAGAAGCCTCATATTGCAACAACTGAGCTTCAAGCAGATTCAGTTGAAGGTCATGAGAAGGTTTCTGAAGTTCCCAAATTAGTTGAATCTAGTGAAGTTACAAGTTCTGGAGTCTTGGAGATTGATAATGGAATACTTGCTAGAGAGATGGAATTGGAGAAACCTGTTAGTAGTGGTCAGGTCTTGGCAGCTTCTGTTTCTCAGATGGTTGAAGATGACGATGTTGAAGAGGGAGAGATATCTGGGGATGATAATGATAATATGCTAATAGAAGAAGAAGATTATTTACCAGTCAAAAACCATGAGGAGTCTCGTCTCTCAGAAGATGTAGTTGATAAAAGAGGAGAAGGGACTAGTAAGAGTTCTTGTTCTAGTCTCTTTTCTGGTGTTGACGTATTGAAAGTAGAAAATGGAGGAAAGGAGGAAGATCAAACTTCCAAAAACCAAGAAAAGGTATCCGGAATAAGAAAAATAAGAAAAGTGAAATGTTATGGTCTCTCCTATCTGGCGTTTACAAAATCTGACTTTGTGTTTTTATTTTTTTTTGTATTTGCAGATGGTTTCTGGAACTAGCGTAAAGAAAAGGTCTGCGCCTTCTAAGGAAGCAAAAGCTAGAAAGAAGGTAACATATTAACATATCTTGCAATCAGTTTTTGTGTGTGGAATAAGATGTTTGCTTCTTAGTAATAAGCTATTTATTATGCAGGCAAAAGCTCGGAAGAAAAGAGCTCAAGAGCGTATATCACTTGGCGTGAAGAAGCTGAAACTGAAACTAGAAGCTCCGAGACCAAAACCTATAAAATATTGTCGACACTATCTCAAAGGACGGTGCCATGAGGTATGCACTCAATGGCTCTGGATTCTACAAGATTCTTTGCAAAAATCTAAAATGTTGCTGATGGAACTTTTGTTTTCCTTGTTTTGCAGGGAGAAAAATGCAAATTCTCACACGATATAACTCCGGAAACCAAATCTTCGGTATGATTCACTATTTCAATACATATACTAACATTTCTGAACTTTTTATACACAAAAGGTGAATCATAGATTTGTTTCTCTCTGGTCTCTACTCATACTACATGTCTTTTTGTTGTTTTCAGCCTTGCTGCTACTTTGCAACACAGTCATGTATGAAAGGAGATGATTGTCCATACGACCATGACCTCTCCAAATACCCTTGCAATAATTTCATCACCAATGGCTTCTGCCACAGGGGTGATAATTGTTTGTTTTCTCACAAGGTAAACAAATACAGTCTTGATCTTCTCGTGAAGCTTCTTCCGAGTCTAATTTTATATATTTGATCTTTAGATCCTAATTTCACCAATTTTCACGTTACAGGGCACTCCACAATCGGCTTCAGAGACACCGAGTGCAAATGTAACAGCCTCATCAACTAACATTGCTGCATCGTCTTTATCGGCTCAGAAATCAAATAAACAAACGGTGAGAGAGGCCATAGCTAAATTACCGACGATCCAAGCAAGAGTTTCAAGCCCATCTGCATTTTTGAAGCCCTCGAGTCACTCTAACCAAAGAAACTCATGTGATGCATCATCTCCGAAGATCAATGAACACGTAACACCTCCACAGATTCCTCCTTTGAGAAAACTATCCGTTGCTCCAAAGGGTATGAGTTTTCTCTCTTTGGACAAAACCTCACAAGAGGTTGCCAAGCAGAACACACAGGACTCTGATGATCCGAGCTTGAAGCATTCACAACAGAGAAGCTTTCTTCCTCTGTTGCCTCCAAGAGGAATCACTCTCCTATCATCTGCATCAGAAGAACACAAAGCTCTGAATCAAGAGCCTCGAGAACAAGAAAGTCGTAGAAATCTCAAGACAACGCATAACTCACACATTCGAAGTTCTCTAAACTCTGCAATGAAACTCGCTGCAGAATTCGAATCTGCTAATGTTGAAAGACGCACAAGTGATCCCGCAGAGGGTGTAAATAAGAGCGATGTTACAGTTAATACGAGTGTAACTAGAAACTCGGTGAACATATCTTCCAAGATTTTCGAGTTCTTGTCGGGCTTCAACAGTGGCAAAAACTGATTTTGTTTTTATTCGGTTTTCAAGGTAAAAAAGTATACTGCCAATAGATGGAATCAGATGTTCAGTATTTAAAGCTTTTTAATGTCTTGTTGTGAGAGTAAATCCACGGGGTGGTAAATGTTACATGTAAATACAGATTGCATTGATCTATGAATTACGAAATGATTAGAGTTAGTCAATCACGGTCAATTGAGAATAATCTGATATAATAATTTCCTTATGATATAATGTAAATCGTAGGTTTATGAAAGGGGAAATTATTATATAATAATCTGAGAAGCTTTCGAAATGATTAGGAAAAAGAGATTTACTTATTGATCTATGAATTACGAAATGATTGTTTTATGGGTAAATCGTAGGTCTATGAAAGGGTCAGACTAATCTTGGGGGAGGTGCACTCCATGGATAGACCTCTCCCGTGCTAATTTTGTGCTAATTTCGTAAAAGAGATTTCAAGGAATATTCTTCGGAGTAAAAATAAAGACTGAAGGCAATCAACGGTGTGCATTACTGTATTATACAAAACTCGTGGGGGCTAGGATGGGGAGAAAGGGGATTTGCAAAAGTAGCTCGGAAGATTAGCCGTGGACAACATTCTATCTTCTCCGAAATTATCTACCCTTTGGTACGTTTTATTAATATTTCTACAGATTATTTTTCCTTCCATAATTCTAGTTGAATAAGATAATTATTCTGAAAATTTATGGTTTTGCTAACAGATTTCTACAGTTGGCGACTTCGCGGCCTAGTGTGATATGAGATGTGCGAAAGATATAACAAATACTTTTGTCTCTTATTGCTACGAAGGTTATTTTTGTACGTATATGTGTAGGTCGAATACAATTTGTTTTTGTCCTAATATATGTGTTGACGTTCTTAATACATTATGGTACCTGTTGACCATACAATATCTTAACACCACTTTTATGGTAATGTCCCTACCAATTATATCGACTATATACAATAAAAACTTTATAAATTTATAATATCAAAACTTTATTATTTTATTAATTTATAAAGTTATTAATATATAAATTTTAACTAAAAATATTTTTTCAAAACAAAAAATCAAAATTAATAATCTTTTAAATTTTCATTCAATTTAAATAAGAATTTTTCTATATTTTCTTAACTTTTATTTTTGATGTTTCTATATTCACTTTATTGTTTACATTTTCTCATACTTGTTATATTGTTTTAAATTTATTTTTTTATTTTAATTTCTATATCGGTTAGGTGTGAGAAAGAGATTCATATTTTAGTAGTTATATATATACATATATAAGTTTTAATTTGATAATAAAACAGGTTTGTTTAAAATCTACCTCGTTAGAGCTTCACATCTCTTCCCTAATTATTTTGCTTTTACGTTATTCTCAGCATTTAGGGAGGGTGTTCTCACCTGATTAATCAAGAAGCAATAGACTTATGGATACTGTCGTACATAGAAAAAACGGTACCCGTGCTGAAGATTGATAACTTAGTTACAATTAGTGAAACGTCGCCCTGTGATGGCCAGCCTAGCTGCAACGAAAGAATTCAACGCCCACCGAGGAGATGTGAGTATATATATATTCTTAATTTCTAAAGTTTTATAAAGAGAAATTTTAAGAAATACACTTTTTATGATGCAAATTTTCAAAAATAGTATACCAATTTTTAAAATTATATTTTTTCCTAATTTTAATCTATAAATTTGGGTTCACTAATCTGTTTAGATTTTGGGGTTTAGGATTTAAATTTAAGGGTTCAAAGTTAGATTTTAGGATTTTAGGTTTATATTTTTGGGTTTAGAATTCTTTTGAAAATTAACATCTCAAAAGTTTTGATATATTTTTGAAATTTCTCTTATAAAGGCAAATTTAATAGTCTTTTAATTTCATTGAATATTTTTCGGACATGAAACAAGTAAAAAAAAGACTGAAGGCGATCATGTGGTGTGCACTATTGGATAATACAAAACACGTGGTGGATTGGATGGGGGAGAAAATGGATTTGCAAAATAGCTCGGAAGATTAGCCGTGGTGGCCAACATTCTATCTTCTCGGAAATTAATTATCCTCTGAAAATTTTCTGGTTTTGTTAACAGGTTTCTACGGTTGGCGACTTGGCGGCTAATATGTGATGTCTATGTCTGGTGCGGAGGACATAACAAATCAAACATCTTTAGCTTGATGTTATTAACTATACTATTGCCTGGATATGAATAATCAAACATCTTTAGCCTTGATATTATTTTTCTTGGCTTTTTAAGACAATCAGCCTCCTGGATATGAATGATTGCTTGGCTTGGTATTATTAATATGAATGATTGCTTGGTATTATTAACTTGAGCCTTGTGAATATGAAGGATTTCAGCAAGTGAAACATATTTGGAACAGAAACATAATACGAAAGTCATACTCTGATATAAAGTTATGATAACCCCATGAAATATATAATCCTTAATTATTCCGAAAGACAATGGTAGCATCATCTTAAGAGGACCTTGATAATGACCCTCTCTCCTCACCCTGGTTCATTCTTGGATCCTGATAAAAGTCAAATGGAAACAGACGGAAAAAAACCCAAATCAAACCAAACTCTGAGTGAATTTAGAATTGAAAAGAAAACTTTGTACCCGATGATAACTGATTATGTACCTTGGTTTCTTCAAAACTTTCTTAGGATATTCATCGAATATTACTGCCAACACAAGCTGTATACACATGAGCATTCTCCAAAACAAGGAAACATATTGAAACATTTCGATTAAACACAGACATAGGTTGCAAAGATCTCCGTAACAGGGAACAATTAAACCTTTCATGATGTCTAATTGTCTACTAAATTCCGACATAGACAAATCCCAACTAATTAATTCAGACAAAACGATACCTTCTTTATCAGGTTTCGGCCTACAGAAGCTGTGCTCAATCTCTCTACAGAAAACATTCTGGACTTTAGCTTGAAAGATTTTTGTCAGGTTATCGTCGTCACGAGGATCTTTGACTTCAAATGTGATGAAGTAGATGTATCCGCTGTTCATATAAACATTGGCTTTCTCAACCTTGACAAATTCAAATCCCGTCCCCTGTTTTTTATTTTAAAACACAAACCAAAATAAAATTCACAATTTTGACAACATAACTACGTAAGGTAGTCGTGTGATTGAGTTAGAGTAAACCAGAGAGTTTTGTCACCTCTTTTTTGTTGTAATCTTCAATGGCTTCCTCAGCCAACTACCGAAATACTCTCAATCTGTTTCTGGTTCTTCGGTTGAATCGCTCTCATCGAGTAACGAAGGGTAGAAAGTGAAAAGGCATCGGAACATGGAGAAATCGACGTCAAAGCCCTTTTAAGTTTTAACAAGAACAATTAGAAACCGCACGACGTGGTGATTAATCGAGTCAAAGAGAGAGAGAGAGAGAGACCTGGCTGTTCCTGATCTGTTCGGTGATAAGATCATGCTCCTCCTGTCGTGTGTAGTTGTGAACCAAACCTTCCTCTTTCCCTCGGATCCGCTCCAACATAAGCTTCGCCTTCTCGGGCTCAGCTCCAGGTGGATACATAGAGCTGGCCTCGACACATCGTGGATCAAACGGATCAGTGTTGATTTCGTAATCGACTGTACTTGATGAACCCATGACAAACCCTAATTCTGAAATTTGGGGGTTTCTTCCAACTCTCTAAAATCTATATTAACTTTTATTCTCAACATCCCATATTAAAACAAGTAAAAAATCCAGATGCTTCCACGTTAAGTCAAGGGACAATTCTTTAGAAAACTTTAGAGAAGATTTCCATCATTTAAATTTTTGTTAGTATAAGGAGTGACATGCGTGCACACTATTAAAATTTTGTAAATTACAAAGTGTGTCATCTTCATCCATCAATCATCATCATGCACCACGTGACTATTATATTCTTCTCGATTTCTAATTTAACCTCACTGATCATTTTTTATGTTTTGCAACATGTGGGAAGGTCAAGCATTCAAGTTTAACACAATAGAGAGGGAAGATAGTAGAAGAAGTAGCATCCACTTCGTTCACAATGGTTTAACATTTTATTGAACCCTGTTCAAATAACCAAAACCGCAAATCAACAAACTAATATATAGAATGGCTTGGAGTCCACAAGAACATATAATAGATATAACTAATTAATAAATTACCTTGGTTTCTTCGCAACATTCTTGGAGTCTTCATCACATTTTTCTGCCAACACAAGTTGTAAACTCATCAGCATGCAAAGACTTAGTTTGCAAAGACACAATACAAGTTGCTTCCCCGGAACAATTCAACACAAGGAAATCAACCTTTCATTATTTTAACTAAACTCAAGTTGAGAAAATTTCAAGAAAGGAAACAATTAAACATATTGAAACATTTCTATTAAACACAAACTAAACAGATTTCAATAAGCCTTTCATGATGCCTACTAAATTACGACATAACAAGGTTTACAAATCCAATTTAATTCCAAGAAATGTACCTTCTTGACCGGGTTTCAGCCTGCAGAAGCTGTGTTCAATCTCTCTACAATAAACATGGATGACCTTAGCTTGGAAGATTTTGGTCTGGTTAAGGGCACGAGTATCCTTGGCTACAAATGTGATGAAGTAAACGTATCCGCTATTGGAGTAAACATTGGCTTTCTCCACCTCCACAAATTCGAAACTCGTCCCCTGTAACCAAAACAAGCAAAACCAAGTCAATAATTTTTCAAAATATAATAGAATGTGAATGAAACAGAGTCTTGTCACCTCTTTTTTGTTGTAATCCTCAATGGCTTCCTTAGCCAATCTACCGAAAAACTCCCCATCGGTTTCTGGTGCGTGGGCTACATCGGTTTCATCGAGAAACGCAGGGAAGAAATCGAAAAGGTACCGAAACTTTGAGAAATTGACGTCAAAGCTCTTTTAATTAACAAAAACCAGAAAACTTGAAAATCGAGTATCGAACAAGAGAAAGAAAAGGAAATTGAAGCAGAGACGGAGAGAGAGAGAGAGAGAGAGACCTGGCTGTTCCTGATCTGTTCGTTGATAAGAGCATACTCCTCCGCTACTGTGTGGTTGTGCCCCAAGTCTTCCTCTTTACCTCGAATCCGCTCCATCAGAAGCCTCGCCTCCTCGGGTTCATCTTTTGGGAGATACATAATGCAGGCCCGGACACATCGTGGATCCAACCGATCAGTGTTGATTTCGTAATCTATTGTACTTGATGAACCCATGACAAACCCTAATTCTAAAATTTGGGGGGAAAAGGCCGGAAACTGTGTAATATTCATATACATATATATATATACTGTATATATATTTGGTTTCCATTTATAGACAGAATCAGATTTTATGCCATTATCTCCATATTTATTTACTCTGATTATTAAAATACGAGTTAAAATTGAGGCGTTAAATCAAGAGACAAACTCCATAAAAAATTTTGACACAAATTTCCATGGTTAATACATGAAGTCATTTTGTTAGTTTATGTAGGAGTGAATAATAGTTAGTGTGACATGCACACTACTAAAAAAGAAAAATAGACATGTTCATCATGCACCACGTGACTATTTAATTTTATTCTTCTCGATTTATACTACTCATTTCTTTACGTTTTACAAAATAGTGGGGAAGGCAAATATTTAAAGTTTAACCCCACAAAAAGGGAAACAGCCTGCTGAATGCTGATACCTACAAAAAAAAAACAAAGAAAAAAAAAAACATAAGGAAGATATGTAGCGGGAGATGTCAAAGAATATCTACTCACTGATCGAACAGATCAATGTTTTTTCTTTTTAAACATTTATAGTTACCATTTTGATGCATAAATATTCTTCTTACGGTGGACCACGATATCACTCTTATATGTTTACATTCGTTTGCGAATCTTATGCAACAGTTTTAATAGTTTCAAACGGTCAAAGAATCTTTAAACCATATTTTTCTTTATATATCAACCCGTTTCTAATGCAACAACCATTTTTTTATGCGTCAACCATATATACGAGGTTTATCTGCATGCCACCACACGCAGCAGCTAAAAAACTTGTGATACAAGTAACTTAATTACGATAAGACAGGCCTAAACGCTAAAAACCCATCACCCTAAAATAAAACTCTTGATGCTTATATGTATATATTCAACTAACGTCTCATCCTTCCATTAGTTATTTCAACTAACGAGTAACGTCTCGTCCTTCCATTAATTAGTTATGTCAACATTGTTTGTTTTGATAAGGAAAAAAAAAAACTGAACAAAGCTCACAAAATGATGGAAATGTATAGCACGAAGAAGTCATCGTAATGCATGATAAAGATTGGTACAGGTAAGTTTGGTTTGAAGGAGCCATTCCAAAGAATTCCTTCACGATGTTGATAGCTCAGCTTGATAGGCTGCCTACACGCACCCGCCTTCCTTCATGGGGTTTGGCTATATATATATATATATCTTGCTGTTGAGGTGTGTGAATATAGTAAATAAATATTTTTGAGGTTTTGTTGAGGCTTGGTTAATCCATTAGATATCCGAAACACAATCACTGCACCTAGAAGACATATGAGGCGCTTTGCAAACTTAACGCCCTTATGGCTCCATTGAGTGTAGACTTTTGTTGCACAAAAAGTTTTTAAATCTCTACTTGCCAAGGTAACAAGTACTTGGGTTAAGCTTTTTTTTTTTTTTGACGTCCCTTGGGTTAAGCTTTTGTAAAAGCCAACTTTCATTTATATGATATTTACAGTTTAGCAATGCATGATTAAGTACCGACTTATTATATATATATATTCAACTAATGTCTTTCCTTCCCTACACAATTGTTCATTTTGATTAGAATGCATGTAAAACTCATACTAAACTAGGGTCAGAGAATGAAGAGAATTTCGCAAGCTTTCTGAATCTTGGGCCGTAAGCAAGGGCCCATATCCATGTGGCCAAATGGGATAAATCAAGCAAATCCGTGCTTAGGGGGAGTCAGTCCCTGGCCTAGACCAACAGGGCAACTCCTCCACCAAGAGGGAGCCACTAGACCACCAACACTTGGTTAAAAGAAAAGTTGGAATGGTATAAAAGGTTGTTTTCGATTGACGACACCTGTCAACTACGTAACATCAAAATTCCCAACACTACGCAATTTTCCGGTCATGCAATTTGCCGGTGATGGTACATAGATATAGGTGCACCTTCTATTACTTTATCTGTTTTTCAAGCTTGGTTTTGTTAATGTTTAAACTTTAAAAGACAAAACCAAGCTTATAAATCGAGCTGGAGAGAATGGTACTATTTACCACATTCAGAGATTGCCTTAGTCCACTAAATCTTGTACACAGAATCAAAAGTTACAATTTCTCTCATGTTTCACATAAGTGCTAGAAGATACACTAGTGTTCATCCTCTAAAGTTAGTAAGCTTGATATATGTTTACAAGCTCACAACTAATATCTCAATTAACATAATCAATAACTTAAAACTCTTTTTGACATAAATATTTCATCAAGGCAAGAACAACAACTTGAGTCATTTCACATGACCGATCACACACAGTTTACTCGTAGATCCACTCATCTTCATCAGAAGATATGTCAGAGTAATCCCCGCCATCACGAGTGAAAACAAAGGGAGTTCCTGGCACGGGATCCTCTCCGGGAAGAGCTCGACGGAAGACAACCGGGGGTTTATCTGCATTCACAACCAAAAATCATCAGGTTAGATGGCACTGGAGCATAACATCGACCTTATAATGTGTTGCTCCTCTCTTTTCAAATCATAATCTTGAGGAAGAATCACCTATGTCATGATGCAAGGGAAGTGGAGTTTTCACGCGAACAGGAGCCGCCATCATCTCTGTATCATCAAGAAGCATAAATATGCCAAATAAGCATCATTCCCAAACAGAAACAGCAAATTCTCTGTTCAAGAAGTAATTAGCATTGTGTATACTGGTGATAGCTTACGTAGAGGATAGTAAAGCGCATACAAAGATCAGAAAGAAACTAGGAATGATGAAGTCACCTTCGTATGTGGGTTTGACCCTGAAAATGGGAAACTGATATGAACCAAATCTGTCTAATACTTTAGCTTGGTAGAGTTTCGACACAGGACAAGGGCAAGACATGTCCATAGCCCAGAATGTGATACAGTGTGCCATAAGTCCAGTGAACCGGAAATTCGCCGAGACGTGCTCAACGAACACGATGTTTGTTCCCTGAACAATCAATCAAGTGAATATAAGACTCAAAAAGACGTCAGAATCAAACACGATTGTAAATTTTAAGCATTCACTGACATTCTCTTGGTTGTGTTTGGAAATGGCAAGCTGCGTCAGCTCCTGGATCCCTTCCCCATTGCTCTTCTAATATCGACGGTGCTCCATCGTGAGGGTCACAAAGATTGAAAAAGTAATCAAATTTCTCCCACTCAATCCCGAAACCCTAAACCACCAAGAAATTCCAGCAGAAATGTTAAACATTCTGAAACCGCAAGATGCTATTATCGATTGATTCAGGGTAACGAATACCTAGATTCGTAGTATTCATCATATTTTCTCGCAATCCGCAGCACACATAATTTTCGTGGTATATAATTCAACTAGCCCTAATTCTATGAAAAGGGAGACAAGATCTTACCTTGATTTCGTAGTATTGACAGTGAAACAAGAGATACTGTCGTATATACTCATCCTTCTCTGGCTCCCAAACCTTTAGCCTCGCGTATGTGGAAGTTGGTTTTGATTCAACCATGGCTTTTTCGTCTAACTTCGGCGTCTTCACCGGGCGAGATCCCTTCTCCTCCGTAAAAACTAAATCGTTCATGATCGCAACCCTAAAACAGCTTGTCGGAGAATATAAAAGGAAACGAAGGAGGGAAACAAAGGAGACAGTTTACCCCGATTTGAAACCATATAGCCAATTGTTATGACGGGTGTAGCATGGGCTTGTAATTAAGTTTGTGGCCGAAGGCCTATATAGCCTCATTGTCCGTATATTTTTTTTTTAATCTGTACTACTAAAACCACAAAATGACAAAATAGTGTAACAAAATTTCCGCCTATGGGATATGCCATTAAACATTTGTGATTTTGCAAAAGATTCATTAGGAAAAATGGTAAAAAAAAATAACACGATTTTATCTAAAAACATAAAATAAACCCGCACCTTTTTTCGTAGGTTTTAAAACCCTAACCTTGAAAAATAATAGAAGTCAGCCTCTAAGATAATAAAAATAAAACAAAAAATTGGTACAAAGCTAAATAGCATTAAGACAAAAAAAAAAAATACAAAGTTAAAATATAGCATTAATTTAAATGCATGTTTACACATCAAAATGTGAGGAGGAACATTCAATATTTTCATAAATTGTGTATGTTTCCCATAATAAATATTTTGTTTTCAATGATTCCAAATAAATAAGATATCTTTAAAAATACTATGGCTTTGTAACATGTCTCTCCACTTAACGACAATCTAGTATGATGTATGCGATTTGGTTTAATATTTAAATTGCACGAAAATTGCCCACTATCTAATCTACTTCTTCATAGCCGTAGGCTATTGTTTTTTAAAAAATGATTTGGCACGTCCCTAACGTATACAGCTTAAAATTTTGTTATGAAATTACAAGTTAATTGCATCTAGATTATAAATTAATTGAAATTTTAAAAATTTGATAATGTAACTAACTCACTTAATCATTAACCAACACGTAGCTACTCGTTGGGCTTGTGTTGTGCTGAGATCGGTGGAAGCTCTGTACAACATCGCTGTCAGTGACAAACGCTACCACCGTTCGCTATCATCAGTCCAACATTTGGCGAACAACATCAATTTCGATATTACGGACGGAATCGGCAACACCAAAAAAGCATTTGCCTACATTCAAAAAAATGGAGTTTGCTCAACAAGTCATTGTAGACAACTACACAGAAACAAGGTGCACAAGGCAAAATGTCGTCATGGGAAAGAGGTAGAAAACTAATGATTTTCTCTGTTTTCATATCTTTTATGTGTTCAGTCCAAACACTAATATGTTGAATTTAATTTGTAGGTTCAACATCGGTCGATGATGTTGAACTTCAAGATCATGTCTGGAGACAGCCCATGGTTGCTGTAATGCCACTAAACAGAAACAAAATTTAATCATGACTTACATCATTAACTAACATGTACCTACTTGTTGGGCTTGTGTTATGGTGAGAGCGATAGGAACACTTTACAACCTCGCTCTCGGTGAAAAACGACCGTTCGTTATCAGGCCGACATTTGGTGAACAACATCAATTTTGACGTAAATGATGGAATCGGTAACACCAAAAACGCTCTTGCTTATATTTTATAAAAATAAGTTTGCACAACAAGCCAATGTGGATAACAACACATAAACACAGTGCATACGGCGAATTGTTGTCATGTGAGACATGTATAAACTAATGATCAGTTCAGTTTTAATGTTTTTCTATGTGTTATATCCAAATATAATCTAGTAAACATTATGAAACATAATCCAATTTTGTAGATGCACTTCTACGACATTGATGACTATATGACGATCACGAACATTGATGATGTTGCACTTGGAACGATTGTCCGACGATATTATGTGGTTGTTGTTATGCCAGTATCGCAATGTTGTAAGTGTAATTTTTTTTTTATCTTCAATGCTTCATATATAATGTATAAGTTTGTGTATATTTAATTTATTGTTTACAGTGTAATTTTTTTCAAAAGAATCTACAACTTTTTTGCCTAATCTACATCATCATACTCGAGGGTTCCATGTCGTTCTCATCTTCGGGTATGGTTTCTCATCATCATATATAAGGCTTCCAAGATTTGTGGTTTCTCGGATTTGGACCAAAATTGGTTCCCTCACACTTGAAACTTTTACCGAAATAGTTATGAGAATTTTTGCACTTAAATTTTGTAGGCATGGACAATTGGCTCTTTGATTGCAAGATCGTAATTAAAATTCGGTAATTTGTTCAGAGTAACAATCAAAATTTTCCATTAAAGTTTGTGACAGAAGGCCCAATAGCCCAAAACTCCTCTCCGTCTCTCCGTCTCTCCGTCGTTGCCTCCTCCTCCATGCTTTCAAGTTTCAACCATCCCTCTCACTGATACGACACCTTCATCATCACCCATGGCGCCCAGAATTCTGCTGTGCGGTGATCCTCTTGGACGTCTCAATCAGCTCTTCAAGCGTGTCCAATCGGTCTCTCTCTGTCTCTCTCTCTTTCTATCACTATCTATCCCCTTCCGATTCTAATCGAAGCCCAGAATGTGATCCAGTGTGCCATAAGTCCAGTGAACCGGAAATTCGCCGAGACGTGCTCAACGAACACGATGTTAGTTCCCTGAACAATCAATCAAGTGAATACAAGAATTAAACACAATCGATGTAGTAAACTCTCTCAGGTTGTAAATTCTGAGCATTCAATTCACTGACATTCTCTTGGTTGTGTTTGGAAATGGCAAGCTGCGTCAGCTCCTGGATCCCTTCCTCATTGCTCTTCTTCGAAAATATCGACGGTGCTCCATCGTGAGGGTCACAAAGATTGAAAAAGTAATCAAATTTCTCCCACTCAATCCCGAATCCCTAAACCACCAAGAAATTCCAGCAGAAATGTTAAACATTCTGAAACCGCAAGATGCTATTCATCATATTTTATGGTTTAGGGTTCAGAAATTTCTCCCACTCAATCCCGAAATCTTACAACACTGTTCCAAGAACTGCGGACTTTTATGGTTTGGTTTTTTTAAATTAGCAGATCAAACAGAGATGATTTCTTCTTCGCTTATAACCGATTGAAATCGAGCTGGAGAGAATGGTATTTACTCACATTCAGCTATTGCCTTAGTCGAGTTACTTTTTACAGGAATCAAAACTTACACAGTTTCTCTCCTATTTCACCCAAAATGACAATGACAAAATCAAACGGGTAAGGAAACTACAAAGCAAGTAAGGTCAGCGAACGCCATTTGATTTTGAGAACCAATAATTTATCTCCACATAATAAATAACATAAAACTCTTTTTGACATAAATATTTCATCAAAGTCAAAAACAACAACTTGAGTCATTTCACACCACTGGTCCCATTTTACTCGTATATCCATTCATCATCATCAGACTCTATGTCAGAGTCATATTCCCCGCCATCTCGAGTGAAAACAAAGGGAGTTCCTGGCACGGGTTCTTCTCCGGGACAAGCTCGACGGAAGACAACCGGGGGTTTATCTGCATTCATTACCAAGCAACAACCAAAAGTCATCAGGTTAGATACGCATAACATCAATCTAATAATGTACTGCTCATTGTAACAAATATATAACGACAGAGCAAATAAAGAGTTAGAATCACCTAGGTCATACTGCATGGGAAATGGAGTTTTCACGCGAATAGGAGCCGCCATCATCTCTGCACCACACAAATAAAGCAGAATATGCAACTTAGCATCAGACCCAATATAAACCACAAATTCTCTCTATAAGAACTAATTGCATTGTGCCTATAAAACCATAACCTAAGCAACATAGAAAGAGTCGAGATCACACTCTATTATCGCCAAGTTCATCATTTATTTGACCCACTAGATAACAGATTTTTGGTGAGAGAGCTAAGTTGAGGAGATTGGATAATAAAGCATAGGAAGGTCTGAAAAGAAACTAGGAATGATGAAGTCACCTTCGTATGTGGGTTTGACCCTAAAAATGGGAAACTGATATACACCACAAAACTTTAATACTTTAGCTTGGTAGAGTTTCGGCACATGAGGATAAGAGGAAGACATGTCGACAGCCCAGAATGTGATCCAGTGTGCCACATAAGCAGTAAACCGGAAATTCGCCGAGACGTGCTGAACCAACACAATGTTTGTTCCCTGAATATAAGACTCAAAATCAAATCAAATCCGTATGGCAAACTCTCTCAGAGTGTAAATTTTGAGCATTCACTGACATTCTCTTGGTTGTGTTTGGAAATGGCAAGCTCCGTCAGCTCCTTAATCACTTCCTCGTTGGTCTTGTTAGATTTTGACGGTACTGACGGTGCTCCATCGCAAGGGTCGCAAAGATCGAAAAAGTAATCAAATTTCTCCCACTCAATCCCAAATCCCTAAACAAACCACCAGAAATCTTAAACATACTGAAATCGCACGACGCTATTTTCTCGCAATCAACAACAACACTCACAGGCCTTTAAATTTATATGGTGTATATTTCAATTAGCCCTAATTCTTTGAAAAGATCTTACCTTGGTTTCATAGTACTGACAGTGAAACAAGAGATACTGTCGTATATACTCATCCTTCTCTGGCTCCCAACCCTTTAGCCTCGCGTATGTCGAAGTTGGTTTTGGTTGAACGATGGGTTTTTCGTCTAACTTCGGCGTCTTCACCGGGCGAGATCCCATCGCCTCCGTAAAAACAGAATCGTTCATGATCGGTGCCCTAACGCGAGATCTCCACTGTCCGTATATATTTTTTTTTGGACAGGACAAAAATATGTTATTACATAAAATAATTTGTTATTGAAATTGTTATTAAGTGTTATGGTTTGGCAAAAACCAGATTTATTAGATCAACAAAGGAAAATGAAAATTTAATCATATTTCTCTATAACATTGGCTTGTTAATTTAAATACTTTTGTTATAATCCGGGCCTTATAATGGTAAGAATTATATATGGATTATAAATGTTAGATTTTCGTAATTCAAAGATGCCATACCGGTTATAACGTTTATAGTGTCTTCTTTTTGAATGTTATAAAAAAAATTGATAAGTACTTATCAGATGTTCATTTATAGTCAGAAATACAACATCAGATTATTATTTTGTAGCAATTCAAGTGGCACGTATCCAAAACATTAACAAATAGAAAAGTTGATAATATAATTTTACTTGTATTCAAATTCATTTCCAATATCTTGTTTTATCGTTTAATTTTACTAATAAAAATAGATTCCCTAAAAGAAAAATGTTTTTTTTTACAGTATTTGGTTTTAGGCTTTTAACATGGCTTTACACTTGATAATATCAAAATCCTTTCCTTTTAATGTACATGAATTTATTTATATTTTGTGATATGAAGTTTTAGCATGTGTTATGTACAAATATGGTTAAACTTGCAAATTTTATCTTCAAATAACCTATATTACTTAAACTTGTGGTTTTGTTGGCATATTTTTTTTAAAAAAAGAATTGAACAGCGAAACCCTTTTCCTTTTGGATTCAAAAATGCGACCATATATTTTCAGATATATTCATCAAATGTCTTTATTATTATTATTATTTTTTTTTGTCAACAGCTTCTGCTTCTAAACCAGTTCGGGAATCCAAACTGGAGGAAGAGAATTTACATAATACACATCAATAGGTAGATCTCGAGCACTCCGTGCTAACTTGTCTGTCTTCGTGTTTTTCGTCCTTGGTATTTGCACAATGGAAAAAGAGGTGAACCTCATCTTACATCTACAAATCCCTTCTAGTAGGAGCGAGAACGCCGGCCACTCCTCAGGTTTAGACACCATCTTCACCACATCGGAACAGTCCGTCTCGAACACCATTTTTAACTTGTTATGTCTTAGCATACACTGCATTGCCCAAACAAGTGCCTCCACTTCTGTTTGAAGGGGCGATAAACCCCGCCGCAGATTACACACTCCCATAAGTTTTTCGCTATTGTTTGTGTTAAAAGAATACCGTCCCACACCTGCCCAACACTCTGTCGCTTTCCAAGCCCCATCCACTTGGCATTTTTCACCCGAATATGGTAGTTCCACTTGAACCTCCGCAATTGAATATACCGCCTCTTGTCTTTGTTGGGCCCTTGCCCATGTCGAGGCCTCTGCTGCCGCTAGATTAATTATCTCGTTGGGATCCCCGTCCTCATTAGGGAAAAATTTCTCATTTCGGGCTTTCCAAATATAATAAATCAACCATGGGTACATCCTCATGCTATCATCGTTTGACAAATGCCAGAACAAGTGAGCCATATTTGTAAACAAACCTTCTGTTGGAAACCGGTTGGGAGCCGTAAGAATCGGAGATAATGCCCAGAATTGTAGTGCCGGTGGACATTCAAATAACATATGATTAACTGTTTCCGCAGACATTCCACATCGCATGTATTGTGGGTCTATCTGAAGGCCACGACTCCGTAGACGTGTTCCAACTGATATACATCTCGCTAGAACTTGCCAAAGAAAATGTTGTAGCTTTTGAGTACATTGTACTTTCCACATATGTGTCGTGAGGCGCCGTACATCTTGGCCAAAAGGAATAATGCCATCGTCATCCAGATTTTGTTGTGCTATTGCATGAACCGTATATTGGCCCGTCTTTGTGAAGAACCATCCCATTGAGTCTGGACGGCTAGCTTGTGAGGTCGGGATCCCCAAAATGAGAGGGACATCTGAGCTGTCAGAAAGTTGATTTAATAGTGGTAAATTCCACGTTGTTGTATTGGGATCCATTAATTCTCTCACCCGAAGGTGGGGGTAAAAATTTATGCTGGCCTCGGCAAGAAGCTGGAATCCATGGATCATCCCAAACTGAGATAGAAATTCCTGAACCAACTCTTTTAATAAGTCCTTTGTGAACCAGAGGTCGAGCCAAAACTATACTCTGCCAACCGTAGGAAGTAGAGTAAGATGTAATAGGGTCCAAAGGAGTAGAGTTCCGATAATATCGTCCTTTGAAAGCCCGTGCAAATAAAGATTATGGGTTATCCAGTAATCGCCAGAGTTGTTTTGCCATTAATGTCGTATTAAAATCCTCAATAACACGAAACCCCAGACCCCCATCATTTTTGTGGAGGCAAAGTTTTTTCCAAGCTTGCTAATGCATTCCACGTGTTTGGCCATTATTACTCCACCAAAAATTTGATACCGCACTAGAAATTTTATTCGTAACCCCTTTAGGCCATCGGAAACATGACATTAAATGCGTAGGCATCGCAAAACAACCGATTTGATAAGGACCTCTTCTCCCCCTTTTGACAACCACTTTGAAGTCCAACCATTTATTCGTTTTTGTTGTCTGTCTACCAGGAAACTAATTTTTTTTGTCTTAGCGCCTCCTAGACTTTCCGGGATCCCAAGGTAGTTCCCCATACCCCCAACATTACAAATTCTCAGAATTTGATGTACCTCAGTCCGCACCCCTGCATCTACCGTATGTCCGAATTGTACAGAAGATTTAGAAAAATTAATTTGTTGCCCTAATGTAATTTCATACTCCTTTAGGATTTGGAGCAATACCCGACTCTCCTCAGCATTAGCTTTGCAGAAAAATAAACTATCGTCCGCAAAAAGAAGATGTGAAACCGCTGGACTTGCCCGAGCTACCTTAAGCCCTGTTATCCTTTTCATCTATTCCACCTTTTTCAGATTTGTTATTAAAATTTCCGTACATAAAATAAAAAGATAAGGGGATAATGGATCCCCCTGTCGTAGGCCCCTATGGGGTAGTATTTTTCCTCTTTGTTGTCCATTAATTAACATTTTATACTTCACTGATGTTATGCACCACACCATCCATGAGATC
Organism: Noccaea bulbosa; assembly: GCA_900406535.1. Classification (NCBI taxonomy): domain Eukaryota; kingdom Viridiplantae; phylum Streptophyta; class Magnoliopsida; order Brassicales; family Brassicaceae; genus Noccaea; species Noccaea bulbosa. The sequence goes on from OVBJ01000253.1 coordinate 33,237, forward strand.
CAGCGTTCCATAAATCCCATTTTCCGCATTAATTCCTCTAAAAAAGGCCACTCGACCCGGTCATAAGCCTTACTCATATCCGTCTTTATCGTCATAAACTTTCATTTACAAGATTTATTTGTCCTAAGGCCATGAAACATCTCCTGAACTATCAAAATATTATCAGAAATCAGTCGGCCCGTCACAAAAGTAGACTGAGTTTCTGAGATTAACCTTGGTAGTATCACTTTGAGCCTCTGACAGAGGAATTTAGAAATAATTTTATAGCCTACATTACAAAGGCTTATGGGTCTTAACTCCGTCATTCTGTTTGGTCGTTCCGTCTTCGGAATTAGAAAAATATTAGTCATATTTAATCTTTCATCAAAAGTGTCTGATGTTAGGAAATCGTTAACCATTGTTATAATATCCTCCTTAACTATATGCCATGTGCGTTGAAAAAATAATGCAGTCATGTCATCTGGCTCGGGTGCTTTCTCTTGATGCATCATGAATAATGCTTCGCGCACTTCTGCTTCTGTAGCACGACGAGTTAACACCTCATTTTCCCGTGTTGTAATCCGCTCTAACACATGTTCGAGAATTCCCGTAAAATCTCTTGGTGACGTGGACGTAAAAAGTTTGTCGAAATAGTTGACCGCTACCTTTTCAACCTCCTTCTCACCATCCACCCATACATTAGCATCATTATGGAGCCCAACAATTATGTTAACTGCTCTCCGCTGTTTTGTTGAAGCATAGAAAAACTTCGTATTTAGGTCCCCATCCTTTAACCACATATTTCGACTTTTCTGTTTCCAAAATTGTTCTTCATCCCTATATGCTTCCTTTAGTTTATTTCTTATATCGATAAGGTCTTCTTGGATACTATCATCATCATTTTGTATCTCTTCCAAAGCTCGTTGTAATTCCGCTATTTTTTCCTTTCCATATGGTTGATTATTCTTTCTCCAAACGGAGATCTCGTGGCGACAATTATAAATCCTCTCCACTAAAGATGGTGTTGCATCTCCCCGAGTATTATTTCACCCCTTATCAATGGATTCTTGTAACCCCTCCAGACCAATACATCGTTTATCAAACCGAAATTGTTTTCGTCGTTTTGTTACTTTTGAATCTAGAGTAGCCAAGATTGGCCTATGATCAGAGCCAATCATTGCTAAATATTCGACATAAAAGACTGGAAATAAATCGTGCCACTCTTCAGTTGCTAACGCTTTATCTAAGCGACATCTCACTATTCTTCCCCTTCTCCTTCCCTTCCAGGAAAGAGTATTTCCCCGGCTAGGAAAATCCACAAGACTACAATCACTTATCATTAAATTAAAGGGGATAAAAGACAATGCTTGACGTAGTTCACCCTCTTGCTTTTCATGATTTCCTGTAATTTCGTTAAAATCACCTATAAAAAACCATGGTTCTGTTCTTGTTGTTCCAATTTTTGTAATACGTTCGCAAACACGGTCCCGCAGTTTTACCACCAGAACACCATAAACAAAAGACATAAATATCGTTTTCCCCTCATGTCGAGCTTCAATATCGATTATTCTTTTGTTTGAAAATATGATGTTAACATCATAGGTATTGTTAAAAAATAGAGCTAATCCACCACTCGCGCCACGCGGTTCCAACGTAAACATCTTGTTATATCCAAAATGAAATTGAAATTGCTGAACGAAACTAAAAACTTGTTTTGTTTCAGATAGAAATAGAAATTCAGGTTTAAATTTTCTCCAAATTTCTCAAAGATGGCTTATCGTGAATTGGTTATCCAGTCCCTGACAATTCCAGCTAAGGACTCTCATTACTCAAAATTTCTTTTTTTTTTTCTTTTCGGAAGGGGTTGCACTCATTGTCATCCCCATCATCTCATAACCATTTTTCCCCAAGTTGCAGTAACTAAACCATTGTACCCCCGCTCTAGACGCCGCATGTCGATACAAGCCATGTATAGTTGAAGAACATATTATTGTAATCCCGGTTCCCAAGCTTGTAGGCCATAATTTTCCTTTTGAAAAGTCCTTATTAAGACCCAATCGTGAGATCCCATTAAAACCATTTCAAACCCTATCAAAATCCTAAAAGCAAAGTCAGCGTTCAGTTCGACCAATATTCATAAGCCAATTAAATTTGTGACAGAAGGCCCAATAGCCCAAAAATCCTCTCCGTCTCTCCGTCTCTCCGTCGTTGCCTCCTCCTCCTCCATGCTTTCAAGTTTCAACCCTCTCTCTCACTGATACGACACACTCATCACTCATGGCGCCCAGAATTCTGCTATGTGGTGATCCTCTTGGACGTCTCAATCAGCTCTTCAAGCGTGTCCAATCGGTCTCTCACTCTATCACTATCTATCTCCTTCTGATTCTGCATCTCCTAGGGTTCTAATCCAAGTCCAATTTTCGCAGGTTAGCAAATCGGCAGGTCCATTTGACGCACTTCTTTGCGTCGGACAGTTTTTTCCCGACTCTCCGGATCTTCTAGACGAGTTTTTGGATTACGTCGAAGGCCGAGCTCAGGTTCCGATTCCTACTTACTTCACCGGCGACTATGGCATCGCCGCCCCCAAAATCCTATCGGCGACCTCGAAGAAAGCTGAAAATCAAGGGTTTAAGATGGACGGACTCGAGGTTTCCCCCAATTTGTTTTGGCTAAGAGGAAGTGGGAAGTTCACTCTTCATGGTAAAGGTTTTTGCTATTCATAAAAAAAAAAAAAATCAATCTTTGTTTGTGTTTGTTTATTGCTGATATGATTTTGCTTATGTTTAGGTCTGTCTGTTACTTACTTATCTGGTAGGCAATCATCTGATAGCCAATTTGGGAAATACAGTGAAAATGATGTTGATGCTCTTCGTGCACTTGCTGAAGAATCTGGAGTGGTTGATTTGTTCTTAACATATCCTTTTTTGATGGAAATTGGAACTGTTGATGCATTCTATATGTTCAAGCTTTTCTTGAAATGTTTTAGCGTTTGTCGTCGTCCTTAATTAGTGTATACTAATGAATGGCCAGCGGGAGTGACGAAGAGAGCTGTGGATTCTGATGTTCCTGCAGACGTTTCTGATTCCTCTTGTTGTGATCTCACTGTTTCTGAATTGGTGAAGGAAGTTAAACCCCGGTAAGTGAGTTTTGGAGTCTTATATTTGTGGTTACTGGGAATTATGGATTAAGCGGCGAGAGCTTATTTGTTGTTTCTCTGTTGTGTGTTTGCGGTAGCTATCACATTGCAGGTTCTATGGGGGTGTTTTATGCCCGTGAGCCTTACCTTAACGTTGATTCTAGTCATGTAACTCGCTTTCTTGGTCTTGCTCAAGTTGGAAACAAAAACAAACAGGTTTGTTCTTCAATCATTCCTGTCAGACGAGCTTGGTATCTCATTATTTTTGTTTATAGATTTTGCTTTCTTCTGTTTGGCTTAGAAAGATCAGCCATTGCTTTCGTATTGATTCTCTTAACTGTATGAATGGCTCCTCCTAGACGGAAATTCTTTGAATGCAGAAATCTTTGCAAAAACATGAACACTCTTTTATGCAATTATTGTCTTGACCAGTGTTACTCTTTTTTTCACCTATGCAGAAATTTCTTCATGCACTTTCTCCTACACCATCGTCTACGATGTCACCATCAGAGCTTAACGCAAAGCCTCCAAACACTACACTGTGTCCTTATACTTTACAAGAGGGAGCTACTGAATCGAAGAAGAGGCCAAACGAGAGTGACTCTGATTCACAATACTGGAGGTACGATGTCTCAAAGCGACAAAAGAATGGATCAGACGGGGAGAAGCTCTGTTTCAAATTTGTATGCTCAGGGTCCTGTCCTCGAGGGGAAGGTTGCCATTTCCAGCACAACGCTGAAGCAAGGGAACAGTGTCGTAGAGGTGTTTGCCTTGATCTTATCATCAAAGGCAAGTGTGAAAAAGGCCCAGAGTGCAGCTACAAGCATGAGTTTCAAGATGAAAGTGTACAAAGGAAGCCCAGATCTGACAATGCTAACAGGTATTTACTGATTTTAACTTCCGACCACTCAGAATACATGCCATTGTGACTAGGGATTGATTGAGTAATTGTTGTCTCAAAATTGCAATTCTCAGGTCAAGAGAATGCTGGTTTTGTCTATCAAGCCCGAGTGTGGAGTCACATTTGATCGTCAGTGTAGGGGAAAGTTTTTATTGTGCTCTACCCAAAGGCTCACTAGTCGAAGACCACATATTGATAATCCCAATCGAACATTTGCCAAATACCCTTGTTTTATCCCCTGAGGGTGAATCAGAGCTTAGTAGATACCAAAATGGTCTGAGAAACTGTTATAAGAGCCAAGGAAATGATGCAGTTTTCTTTGAGTTGGTCTCTAAACGTGTTTCTCATGCTAACCTCCAGGTAAGAAACGTTCCTATTGCAAATCCGGTAGTTCTTTTTGAATTTAAAGTTGCTTACACTGGTTTGGGTTTTCTCTACTTTCGATAGGCTGTTCCTGTTCCATCATCCAGAGCTCGTCTTCTTCCTAATATCTTTAGTCTGGCTGCTGAAAAGCTGGGCTTTAAGCTCGTGACCAAAAAGTGTAAGCTAATAATTTATGTTGTTTCTCTTCTACCTTATTGAATCAATAGACCCCATCTTAAAGCCGTGTTCTTGCTTTGCATTCTGAGTTGCTTTCTGTACTTTAATTATGTTGTCTTCCTTGCAGTTAGTGATAGTTCTGATGGAAGAAAATATCTGCAGAAGGAATACAATGCAGCTTCGGGTCTCTTCTATGTGGAACTTCCTGATGGAACTGTGTTATCACACACCCTGGAAGAGAATGAAGTATTCCCTGCACAGTTTGGACGGGAGGTAGAGACATTTCTCTGTACTAAGAAAGATGCCATCAATAAAACAAGATTCAAATATATTCTTTTTAATAGAGTGATTATCAACAAACGAACTTGCATATTATTTTTTGTGTGTAGAAATTGACTTTGGAATTTACAGGTTCTAGCAGGGTTGCTAAAGATCCCAGATAGAGCCGACTGGAGAAACTGTAAGATTAGCCAAGAAGAGGAGGCAAAGCTTGTTGAAGAATTCAAGAAACAGTTTCAAGAATTTGACCCTTGTCAATGACCTTACTGAGAAAAAAAATTTACTGTTAGGTGTTATCTTGTGTGCATCTGCCAAAGCTGAACTCAAGTGTCCAATAATACACTCAGGTATTCATCTACTTTTCCATCTTAATGCTAAATTCCCTACTGTCTTCTTCCATCGTCGTTCCAAAGAAAGATTATGTTTCCGTCTAATCGCCTTTTGTCTTTAACATTTTCTCTAGGTCTGAAGCTGAATGGATCATACGATGCTCCTTTCTAGGAAAAGCCTCCTTTGTCTCTCCATATTTAGATACAGGTCCATCAACAATGTTCTTTGTTTTGGTTCAGTTAAAAGCTAACGGTCTTCCTTCTGTTTCATTAGTTTTTCTACCTTTGTTAACTTTCTTCTTCTTGTAAAACAGTCATTGAGATATGTTATTGTTGTTTGTTGAGATATGAGAAACTGATCAGCACAGAAACGTCGTTATTAAACATTTTCTTCACCTGCTTTTTCACCTAAAACTAGTCATTGTCCTTGGTCCTTTTTTATTTTTTTTGTTGGTTGGTAACTTTACAAATATAATCTCCATCATTTCCGGCCAAGACTTCTTTTACTTTACTGCAATAAAACTAAGCTTCTCTAACATTATAAACCAACAAAACCAGGCAGTGTCTTGTCAATGATTTTACTGCAATAAAACTAAGCTTCTCTAACATTATAAACCAACAAAACCAGGCGGTATCTTGTCAATGTGGTTTCAGCATCAATTTCTAATCACTTGGTGAAGCCAATATTTTTGTCAAAACAGTGAAAGTGAAGCTGGTTTTTAGCGAATCAGATTCAACCTCTGCATCTGAAGGATGGTACCTTGAGAAAGAGGTTAACACATGGTAAAAGAAGAAGAGAGAGACGTGACCTTCGATTTCTTTTGTTGTTGGCATTGCAGCTTTAGCAAAAGAGTAAAGGAAACAAAAGAAAAGCTTCATCAACTGGTTAAAGAAACCAAACCCTCCTATAAAAGACTTATTGATTCTCGTCTATGAAAGGCACATGGCTCTTAATGTGAAAATGAACTTTGATGGTCCCATAATTAGGTCTCTATCTCTCTTTAAATGCATCAGCTACTATTTAATTTCTAGTAATTTAGGTTAACTACAAATTCGTTTAGATTAATTTACCCTTTTTTTTCTTTGAATCTGAATATTAAATCATATGGCATTGGCACAGTACTACTACCTGGAGACTTAGTCGGATCCAGTTCAGAGTGGAGAAATATTTTTATTTATTTCGGTGGGTATATAGTAGTAATTTAATTGTCACGAGACTCGACAAGTTTTTTCCGGACCATCAAGCAAATATCTCATTATGCCTAATACAGTATCTATATATAGGAGGCTATAATATAGTACTAGTAGTAGATAGGAATTATTAGTTACTTATTTTGACCACTCATACATTTCGACGTTAATCTATGCTTTTGACCATTTTATAACTCTTAAATCAAATCCTTTTTTATTTATTTTTCTTTTTAAGCATGGGGAATTTTTTTATTTTTTTTTCTGGTTCTGCTGAAAATGTTATTCCACACCTAATTCTATTGGACTCTTTTAGTCTTTTATATGATTCAAATATTATATTATTTCGTTTGAACAGTAAAGGAACAAAGACCCAACGTCGTTGTCTACGATCGCGTTATACAATTAGACGACAAAATCCAAACTCGAATCTGGTCGTATCGATCGTATTGTCCCCACAGTAGACACCAAAATTACGATCTGCAATTCTCGCCACTCCTTCCCACATTATTCATCTGTTTTTATTTTAGTTGTGGCGCTGTGTGAATGAATCTCGTGTTTTATGTCGGTGCATTTTTGTTAAATTATTATTTATATATTTTCAAAATAATAAGGTCAATCAGAATTTAATTTTGTTTTATTAGACTTTTAATAGTCTTTAATTAGTGACAACGGAACTGATTCTTTCTCACCACGTGTTTCGAAACGTTGTATTTTGTTTGTTTGGTGATTAATTCTTACGAAAGAGCTGGTTTTGTTTGGCCTTTACTCTGCTTAATAAGTAAACAATCTTGTGATTAAAAATATTCAGCCACTTTTGTGTGTAGTGAATCAAGACTTTTTCTAATGCAATTGTATCTTAGTGTCTCGTTTCAATTGGGTAGCTGAATTTGTTCAAAAATGTCATTTTCAATTCGAGACTGAATTTCATTATACGAAATTATTCATACAGTAGTTTGGTTGGACTAACCGTATGATTAAGGATTTGCATTTTCTTAACCGTTTAATCAAGTTAGCATTTTCCTTGAAAATGATGTTTCCAGACGTGATTTCGCATGTTTATGTGTTTTAATATTAAAAAGTATGCTATATTATCAAAATCTGTTATACAAAGAGTTCGCCGAATCTTGGGAAAATAGAAGCAAGAAGATGAAGGCAAGTTTGATGTCTTGACTAATAAGAACTTCTTAGCCATCGACCTATTTAATCCTTCTGATCATCAATTTTCCAGCGACTTTAATCACTACATTTGACTAATTGGAGGCTTGGAGCCAATTTAACTTGACTTTAACTACGGAGATAAATACATCCTAATTAAATTGCCAATAAAAGTCCCTCTCTTTCAGGGTATAGCCGATTTAAAATATTAAATATATATCTCAAGGTGCTTTCCGGTCTTCATACACTTTCTCTATTAATTTTTCCGGAGGGTCTTCTTGATCCGCTTGGGAAATGGTTATTAAATTACATTAATACAATCAATGTACATACTTTTCGCTTTGGTCAATATGTAATCAATTTCTTTGTGGACCTAATCTTTGACATATTTGCATTTTTATTCTTGATCGTTCAACGGAAAAATATCGAATGAGTTATCTATTTCGACAACACTGTATACTTGCATTTGGATTTGAGGGAAATATATACAAGATGTTACGTCGGTGCTATTGTTGTGCCGATCAATTAAAGTGAATTGTTTTTTTTTTTATTATTATTAAAGTGAATTGTTGCTATCGGTTTCACCACCAAATGATTTTCATCTCCTAAAGCAAACAAAGTGAGATATGAATACAACGTTGTGGAGGGAATGGAAAAAAATAAAACAGATAAAGAATATACGAAACACATTTCAAGAAGTATTTGATTGTGTTATATGAATTTGAAGGAAACATACAAAAATAGGAGGTTACGTTGTGGTTATGGTCATACCCTATTATGATAAACGTTAAAACTGTTTTACAGGCTAATCCAAACTAAAGTTCTGCTTTTGCGATGGTTGGATTAACACGATAGGATCGGGATAGTTTGAGTCCTCATTGGATTCCTCTTACTTTAAATTCAACGAATTTTACAATACCAAACAAATTTCAGTGCATTCCACTACTTATTTTATTCGAGTGTGGAGATGATTCATTATGAAGTCTTAGACTCCAGATGCATAATCATATAAATATAGAAGAACATAAATTTTTAGAATTTTATCAAAAAAAAAAAAAAAACATAAATTTTTAGAAGGTGATAACGCGAGGAGCGAATGGAAATATAATTTTAGTCATGAAACTTAAGGTTTTTTTTGTTTTGTTTTTATTACAATTTTTTTGAAATTAATATTTTTTTAATATAATAAAATAGTTTTTAAAATTTTTCCCAGTTAATTTTATTTTTTACATGTCAGTTACCAAATGGGGCTTGAAATCTTGTTCCAGATGGGATATGCTTAAATTGTTTGGTGATAATTTTGATTTGGGATTAACTTCTAGTGTTTGGAGTCTTGTGCCACACATATAAAAAACAAACATCTACTATATGTTGTTAATACGTTTGAAAAGTGACACATATGAGTATCTAATTGACATGATCTAACCTTTCTTTATCTTTTTTTCTAATTAATAAAACTCCAAAAGAAATGGTGGTTGGCTGATCAATCTTAAAGATTAAAACTAGATTCTACAAAAGAAACGCTTATGGTACAAAAGAATCGCTTGACAAATATAGTTACTAAATTTTATGTTTGGGAAACGCTTCTACACATATTCTCAAACCAATGAATTGATGAAAATCAAAACGAAACTACATACGTGTAGGGAATATATTGAGTATATTGACATTGGAAAAAAACAGAGTTTTAAATTAAATTCACTTCTTCAACCCCACAAACAGAGAAAAAGGGTAAATAATAAACAAATGGTTCAAAAACCCACTAGGCTCTCTCAGACACACACTAGTTTCCTCCATTGACACTATCCCACTACCTTCAAAATCCCACCTTTTCTGCTAAAACAAATCTCTATCTCTCTCTCTCCAGTGAACCGTTTTTTGTTCAAACAAGGAGATGAAAGATTAATTGCAGCCGTTTTGATTACTACCGTTCTCTTCCACCAAACTTGTTTCTGTTTTTAATTTCTTTTTGATGAGCATTAAATTCATAAAAAGCAAAGAAAATAAAAATAATTTCTTTGCTTCTTTCTCACTGTTACTTTCTTCTTCTTCTTCTTCTTGCGTTTTAAGCCATTTCTCTTCTTCTGCCACTTCGACTCTTTTTTTCTTTCTCTCAGCTCTAAACTTGGAGATTAAGATAACCAATCAAATTCGTCTTCCTCGTGATCACCGAGGAAAGCTGATCTCTTCTATGGAATGGAGATTTTGTTTTTCCTCCTAAGGATCTGTCTGGTTTCGTCGGTTTTAGCTTCTGGTTCTTCCTCAGGTAAGTTTAATCTCATCTGCCCTACAAAAATAGCCATTTTTTTGTCACTGTTTGACTTAAAATTGGGATTAGAAGACACCCACATGGATCAATTTGCCATATGTTCAATGAACATATTCTAATTCTGGTTTTTTTTTTTTTTTTTTTTTTTTTTTTTTTGGNTTTTTTTCTTTCTTGGTGTATCATTAACAATGAGTTTGTAATAACTCTACTACTGATAAATGTTGTTTCGGATCACGAGATGGAAATACAAAACAAAACTCAATTGAACGAACATGGAAATACAAAACGAATTTTTTATTTCTTTTTCGTTGATGGAAATGCGACTAATTTTATTTATGGTGAAAGTTTTACACTGTGAATTAGCTAATTGAGTCAACTACTTTAGCTTGTTGACGCAATCTTTTACTTTCTCTGTGCGAAGAGTTATCAGAGTATTATTGATTTCAAAGATGTTTGATTTGATTATGATTTCGTGATTTGTCAAAATTGTTAATTTTCAGGATTGGATTTGTCATCTCCACTTTCATCACCACCGTCTCCATTACCGGAAACTTCAAAAGGGTTTGGTCAAGTGCCGGTTACTTCACCTGAATCTCACAAATCCGGCAATGCGCCACCGTCTAAAGCTTCTCAACCGTCTCTCCCTCCTTTAGCTAACTTGGCAGCACCTCCGGTGGGTTCTCCTCCTCCTTTAGCTGACGTGTCAGCTCCTCCGCCGTCAGATTCCGCCGGAGGTAAAGCGCCGGCCAGTGAGCCTATAGTAACGGTTCCTAATGCTCCAGGTATATATATGTTGATTCTCTCACAGACAATTGATCGAACACTTGGCAAAACATTCTTGAGAGCCAGAATTGTGTGTTGAATTCAATTTCTTATGAGGGTTTTGATTCTTTCTTCAGCTCCATCCACGATACCTGTGAAGGATTTGCCCAGAAAATCGCCCCCGGTGCAACCTATCATCACACCGGTTGCTTCACCACCGCAATTCATTCCAAGGGATGCACCAAAAGAGCCTCCTTTCTCTGGGAGAGTATCTCCAGGTAACGTGTATATATTCCGTGATTGAGAAATCTTGAAACTTTAGCCTCCAATGTCCTCTACTTTGCATAAATCTTGAATCTTTAACTTGCAACGTTCTCTTATCCGCAGTCCCGGTATCATCCCCTGTTTCTGATACACCTCCATTTCCATCAGTGGCTGTGCCTCCGCCTCCTGCTCCGACCATCGTGCCTCGTGGAAATTCATCGAATGATCACAAGCCTCCTGTCGAAAAGCCTGTGGCTCCTGGTATAACTTCTTGCTCAGTACACGTTTCAGTGTTTTGAAAACATGAGCTCATTGTTGGTCTCTGAAATCTCTGAATCAGTTTCATCTCCACCACCAACATCGATTGACATTTCACCGCCAGTCCATCCCATCATACCAAAGTTACCACCCTCTAGCTCACCGCCAGTCCATCCCATCATAATACCAAAGTTACCACCCTCTAGCTCACCTGGTAAGTTACTTTAGTCTGTGATTTATAGTTTCCTCACATTGTTATGGAAAATGTCTCTGTTAATCCTCAGCCTTCTCTCTAAAACCCCGCAGTACCTAATTCGAGTCCAACAAAGGGATCTCCAAGAAGGAATCCGCCAATTACTCACCCGGTTTTCCCCATTGAATCTCCTGCTGTCTCACCAGGTTTGCTCCTTTTTTTTTTAATGAGTTTATTTATATCCGTATAAACCTGTATCCAGAACATCAACATTTCCTCTTTCTTTTCTAGTTCATGCTGCAAATCCAGTAAATCATCCACCGCCGAGCGGTAACGGAGATGATAACAAAAGTCCGGTTGCTGCACCGTCGAATGAAACTGCTAAACCTTTGCCTGTCTTCCCACATAAAGGTTGAATTTTGAAAACTTGCTAAACTTACTGTTATTGTTTCTGGTATCAAGAAGACAAGAAGACTAAATTCATTTTATTATTATTACTTTGCAGCTTCTCCTCCTTGGATAGCTCCCTCAACCCCAAAATTCAACGGACACTTTCATCACGTATATCCATCTACTACTCCACCGCCTGATTCTACTCCGACTAATGTAAACCGCCATTCTTCATCGTCGTCTCCTCCTCTGCCTTCACACCATCGACTTCATCAAGAACGAAACAATATCCCAAATAGTCCAGCTCCTTCACCACCACCACAGCATCTCATATCTCCAAGGAAGTCAAACCATAAAGGTTTTCACTTTCCCCATAGCCTTTTGAGACACCTAAATTAGCCAGTCATCACTGTTTCTGTGATCTTAATTCTGTTTATTCCATATAATTTTTTGTTATAGGTTTAATGACTCATCCTCCATCATCACACTCTGCTTCTTCTCCTACCATTGCTCCCATTGCTCCTAGTCCTACTCACACTCCAGTCTCTTCCTCAATGCACCGCGTCTCCATAGCTCCAGCACCATCTCCGACCCAAGGTTTGATTCCTCCACTCATAATTTTTTCTACTACTTATAGAAAACAGTCTCCTATTTTACCTCTTTGCTTCATGTCAAATCCTAAGTTGTGTTTATTTCTCCTAAAGTTTTTCCTCTCAGGTCCTCTTCAAGACCTTCAAAATCTCGGAAATTCCCACTCGGTCCACCTCTGCAAGCGTTTCCTCCTCCTCCCCCTAATTCAGGTTAGAGATTTTTTTCAGTTATTTTGAGATGAGTGTGTTCTTGCTTCAGTGTGAAACCAATTTTTTGTTGTTGCTGTTTCCTGCAGATTGTTCATCAACAGTTTGCGTGGAACCATACACAAACACACCTCCGGGATCTCCATGTGGCTGTGTCTGGCCTATTCAGGTTGAGCTCCGGCTTAGCATGGCCCTTTACGACTTCTTCCCGATGGTTTCAGAGTTCGCTCGGGAAATCAGCGCCGGAGTCTTCATGAAACAAAGCCAAGTCCGTATAATGGGAGCTAACGCGGCTAGCGAGCAACCAGATAAATCCGTTGTTCTCATCGACTTGGTCCCTCTTGGAGACAAATTCGATAACTTGACTGCAATGGTGACTTACCAGAGATTCTATAGTAAAAAAGTTTATATAGACGTACCAATCTTTGGTCAATACGACGTGATTTACGTTCGTTATCCTGGTTTACCGGCTTCTCCGCCCTTCCCACCTTCCGGTACTATAACAGACCAAGGTCCGTTCTCCGGTAACAATAACGGAAGGGCGGTTAAACCTCTAGGAGTTGATGTTCCAAAGAAGCTCCGCAAGAGAGAGCTCAATGCTGGAACTATTGCTGTGATTGTTTTGTCGGCGGCTGCTTTCATCGGTTTATGTTTCGTCATCGTCTGGTTCTTGGTTTTCCGGCCAAGAAGAGATCGCCGGCTTTCCAAACGAGCACCACCTGCTCGTCCTTCGCTGCCTTCCCTCTCGAAACCATCAGGCTCTGCGAGATCTTTTACCGGAAGCCGGTTTAGCTCAATGTCGTTTGAGTCGAGCATTGCTCCGTTTACTCTCTCTGCGAAGACGTTTACGGCAAGCGAGATAGCGAAAGCCACGAACAACTTTGAGGAGACGAGGGTTCTTGGCGAAGGCGGGTTTGGACGGGTTTACGAAGGTCTTTTCGATGACGGAACTAAAGTGGCGGTTAAAGTATTGAAGAGAGATGACCAGCAAGGTAGCCGAGAGTTCTTGGCTGAAGTTGAAATGCTTAGCCGTCTTCATCACAGAAACTTGGTGAATCTGATTGGTATCTGTATCGAAGATCGTAACCGTTCCTTGGTTTATGAACTTATACCAAATGGCAGCGTTGAATCTCACCTCCACGGTATGTTTTCAGACTTTCAATGCCTTTGATATTCAGATTTTTTTTTAGTCTATGGAATGAAAACTGAAACTAATATCTTGTTTTGTTTTTGTTTCTTTGTTTAGGGATAGATAAAGAGGTTTCGCCTTTAGATTGGGATGCGCGGTTGAAGATAGCTCTTGGTGCAGCCCGTGGATTAGCGTATCTACACGAAGATTCGAGCCCGCGAGTGATACACAGAGACTTCAAGTCCAGCAATATCTTGCTTGAGCACGACTTCACGCCTAAAGTCTCTGACTTTGGATTGGCAAGAAACGCACTCGATGATGAAGATAACAGACATATATCAACACGCGTTATGGGAACTTTTGGGTAAGACAATAAAAACCAGAATCGAAACAAATCACTTCAAAAAGACAGTTGGTTATTCTGATGTAATGTTTCGTTTTTGTTAGGTATGTGGCGCCAGAATACGCAATGACGGGGCATCTTTTGGTGAAGAGCGATGTGTATAGCTACGGAGTCGTGCTTCTCGAGCTGCTTACGGGGCGGAAACCGGTGGATATGTCTCAACCGGCGGGACAAGAGAACTTAGTTGCGTGGACACGGTCTTATCTCACGAGCAGAGAAGGGCTTGAAGCTATTATAGATAAGTCTTTTGGACCCGAGATCTCGTTCGACAGCATAGCTAAAGTCGCGGCGATAGCTTCGATGTGCGTTCAACCGGAAGTGTCGCACCGTCCTTTCATGGGAGAAGTAGTGCAAGCTTTGAAACTTGTCTGCAACGAGTGCGATGAAGCTAAGGAACTTCACTCTGTAACTTCGATCACTCAGGACGATATGAGAGACGACACTACTCGAGCTGAGAGCTCTTGTGGTGAGGGCGGCTCAGGGAGGATGGCTCGGTATCCGTTGCTTCCGAATTACGACTCTGAGCCTGACACGGAGAGAGGACTTTCTGTGTCGGAAATGTTCACCGGTTCCGGGAGGTTAGAGAGACAATCTAACTCAGGTCCCTTGGCCTCGGGGAGAGGCAAGACGTTATGGCAAAAGATGAGGAGGTTATCGACCGGAAGCTTGAGCGAGCATGGGTCATCATCGCACATGTTACGATCTGGCTCTCGTTAAACAAACTCTTGCCGGTTACAGGACGTTAGGGTTTTTGATTGCCCTTTTAAGTTAAAAGACGAAAGGAAAGAAAGGTGCCTTGTGCTACAAGGCAACTCTTTACCTTCTGGAAATCGGTTTAGCTAAAATCGGGAGAGATCATTCCCGCCGGTTCAATAGTTAGTTGAAGAGATATTTGTATCTTAGAAGAAACAAGAGATTCTATTTGATTGTACATATTCACGTTTAAGGCAAATGGCAATCTGCAAACCATGCTTTTACAGTTCCGGTACAGACCCGTTCGACAATCTATTAATTAGATCAATTAAACAAAGAAAGCTCTCATAATAACTGAACGTACCGGTCAAAATAACTGGTTAGGGAGATAGAGATTCCGAATCTCTCTCTACACACTGCCCAACCAGATGGCACTTCCCTGTAAACTTCAAATTAATTCAATGCCTATTAACGTCTTTTCGCTATCAATAATTCATTTTTCTTCTCAATGGGATTTGGGAGCATTAAAGAAAAATCCACCCCACTTGTGGATTTATATCAGAGAAAAAGTCCAGTTTTTTGACAATTTAGTTTACTCACAGACCCACACCCTTCCTAATTTTGGTAACTCCTCATTAACTTTTTGCCACCTTTTTCTGGATTTTTATTTCTTTCTTAAACTATGATGATAAACATCGAACTATTGTCCAATGAAAATGTTTTGTTTAGCTGTACCAAAACTATTAACACATTATTTTTCTTCTCTCGATTTATCAAGAATCATCGTCGACACGTATTCCTTTGTATTTTTTTTTTCTCGGTGAACTAGCTTTAAAATACTAAAATTATAGTAATATCAAAAACGTGTAACATATCTCAACCAAAAAAAAGTTAATACAGACAGCTGATAATTGATTTGATTTAGACACAATTTCATACTCATTCGGACCCACTTACAAACCCGATTCACTGTATTCATAGACATCATCATAAAAGAGTTATATTTATATATCTGTAGATATACACTTCTCTATATAAATGTGCCACTGCCAGAAGACGATCACAACAGAAAAAATCGTACGGTCTCATATTTTCTTTCTCTCTCTCTCTCTCTCTTGTCAAAAGGTTGAACAGAGAGAAAATGGAAGACACCAGCAATAAAGAAGACGTGAACGGTTGTCAAAAAGAAGAAGAATACGTGAACGGAGGAGATACGGTGGCGAAGGACGTGACGACGACGATGATCGTTGCCGATGAGGACGAGTATACGCCGGACGAAATCATGAAGCTCGTTGAGTCTTCTTCCCCGGCGACAATGACGACGGAGAACGAGGGAAATAACTTTTCCGGCGAGTCGAGTTTCAGAGTGAGGTTTATCGACGATCCGTACGCGATTCCGGTGGTTGTACAGTCATCTTCCGGTTACATCACGATCAACGTCAACGAGGAGAGCTGTGGTCCGTCGTTCTCAGACAGCGACGCTTCCGCCATGGCAAGCGTCGACGCAAGCGGTCTGTTCGGTTGCTGTTTCGATTTCAACGGGGGGAAAGGCGGAGCGTGGAGTACAGACGCAGGGGGAGCGAGTGAGTGTGAGTGGGACGACGATTCGTTGGCGAGGTTTCTGGGTGAAGACTGTGTTTGACCAATTTGTCGTTGTGCGGAGAAAGCTAGATAGTTTTCCCACAGTTGGAGGGTATTTTGGTCATCTTTCTGGTGTGGTAATTCTGGAGAGAAAAAGGTGAAAATAATAGGAAGCAGAAAATGGAAAATCAGTAAATGGTAGTAGTAGTGCAGAGACTAGCTAACAGCTGCTACGTCGTAGTTTCATGTGACCGTTTTGGTAATTTCGTCACATCTCGGTACTAATGGGTAATGCCTCTAGGTTTAGGGGTCTATTTTGAAAATTTCGGAAACTATTAACCCCGTTAAAGTAAATTAATGCTTTTGTTTTGCAAATGAATCCCTACATTGTTTACATGTTATCATCAACGTCTGATACATTTTAATGCTTCTTTAGGAAACTAGCTTAATAAATTCAGGAGTTAATTAAATGGGCCTAGTGGGAGAGGCCCAACAACAAACAGTTAATCCGTTTTTTTTTTTTTTTTTTTTTCTGTGGCGGGAAAGTCTAAAAAATATCCGAATCCAACATCGATGTGAAAGTGTTGATCGAGTAAATGAAAAAGTGTTCAAATTAAAGAGATGATTTACGCAAGAACGTGAAAATCTGATGTAGATGCAGTGTATATCGAAACTCTCATTGGTAAATATTATTTTGTAATTATACATCTTGTAATTATACATCTTGTAATTACAGTGTATCTG
Source organism: Noccaea bulbosa (assembly GCA_900406535.1). Lineage (NCBI taxonomy): Eukaryota > Viridiplantae > Streptophyta > Magnoliopsida > Brassicales > Brassicaceae > Noccaea > Noccaea bulbosa. The sequence continues at coordinate 50,230 of OVBJ01000253.1, forward strand.
ATGTAGATGCAGTGTATATCGAAACTCTCATTGGTAAATATTATTTTGTAATTATACATCTTGTAATTAAACTGCATTTTGAAACAGAAAAAAAAAAAAAGAAGTAATTAAACTGCACAAATCCGTAATTTTTTTGTTTACCAGCTCTCTCTATCTTCAAAGCAGAGCCGAAGAGACAAAACAATCAAACAGCGTTTCTTCTGTCCTGTAAACTCGGATAATTCAGAAGAAGCTTCATGTTCTTTTCACCAGAGAGATTCCATAAGGATCACCACCCCATTCTTCAAACACAACTATCTGGTTCTGAGAATTGAGCCATGAACGAGGAACATGGTACCTGCAAAAACAGAGAAAGAGAGAGAGAGAGAGAGAGAGAGAGAGAGAGAGACAACTCAATGAATCAATATTTGTACTAAAAAGATGGGGGAAAAAAACAAAGAAATAAACAGATTTTTTTCTTTTATTTTTTCTTATTCTCACCATCTTTGAGAAGCTTCACCACAATTACTCAGACATTTCTTGTCGTTGTAAGTTCCGGCGTAGTTGCAACGACCGCAGTTTCCTTGAGCTTTATAACCAGGCCAATGTCGTCCGATGTTACGACCGTTGATCCAAACTTGACCTTTCCCCATTGTGTTCATGTCTAAAGCCAATGGTTCGTTTCCTGCTGGTGTGGCAAAAGTAGACTGCAACAAGAGAGAGAGAGAGAGAGAGAGAGAGAGAAAAAAGAATGTTTTTAATTATTTTTCTTCATTATATCAAATCTAATTGTGTTTATTCGATCAGTTTGTTTTTCTCTTACCTTGTACCAGGTCAATGGTTGCTTCTTGACCACGAATGATCCTTGATTCCATCTCACAGAGGAACTATCGGTATGAAGACTCAAACTTTCACCCTTGACACCAATCTGTTCAAATTCACATTCAAACCGCATTGTTAATGATTGGTTTCGTCATTACCAAGAAACTCAAAACTTAAAGAGTTGGTGTAGAAGAATTTCAGGGAAGTTACCTTATTGGACCATTTCCATTTCGACATGTCCCATGTTCCCGAGTTAACTCCCTTCAGCGTGACCGGTCCAAGAACCCCTTTATTAAACGTCTCAAAGTGTTGACCCACATTCTGCAAGCAAAACCAAGAAACCACAAAGCTGAGGAAACTTGCTTCAAAAGAGGTAAATATTATTTATATCCAATCAGAAACTAACCGGTAGGCCCACTGCAACACTCAACATAGCAAGCTTGTTGACACCTGCATGTAGTTTTATCTTCTGGCTAAATGTTAGTGTCGTGTGTGAAAGTCCTCCATAAGCAGTTCCTGAAAACAGAGAAAATTTCAAGATTTTCACACACAAGACAAAAAGACAAGACAAGGTTCCATACTTCCATTGTTTCTCTCTTTATATTTATTTACCTGAAAGCTGTCCATTGACAAACACATGAAGAGCATGACCAGCTGACATAGCGGTAAGAAGAGGGTAATCACCAGTCTTCAAAAAGTTCTCACCAGAACCGACTGTAATGCTGGTTAAAATAATACACACAAATAAACAAACAAAGAGTGAGTTTTGTAGATTCGACACAAAGCCAAAGAGAGTTTCAAGGCTAGGTTACTATACTTACTCTGTTAGATACCACAAGTAGTCAGATTTGTCCCAAGTCATGCTTATCTGTTCCACAAGCCCGTTTCTTGCAAACGTGCCAGCTTCATTCGCAGAAGGAGCTGCTTCGTTGAATGATTCCCATGAAAATCTTGTACCAGTTGGAACCATGTTCCTATGTATCCTTGGTGCATTAACCTGTTGATTCATAAATACACAGAGCTTAATTCAATCTAAAGATCATCAATAAAAAGGTGAGTTTTTTGATAAATAAGTTTTTGTTTTTGGTTACCTTTGCGGTGTTGTAATACTCTGTTTTGCAATCAGGTAAGATACTGACTGACCAAGGAGGCAAATCATATGGGAATCCACGGAACATCACTCTCGCTGCAGATTTCTCATCCGTGTTCGATAGAAACGCAGCACAAGAAGATTTAGACCAGAACACATGAGCCTGAAAACGCAACATTTTCAAAAATCAGGAGGTTTCTTTGTCGGTTGAAATCTAACATGATTTACAAGTTTAAAAAGGCTTGATCTTTTACTTCTTGTTTAGCTCCAAGCCATGTGACAGTAGCATCAGCAGAGACCAAAGCTTGTTCACCGAGCTTGATTACTTTATGCAGTGCTTTCAAGTGACTATACTTTGGCTCTCTTGTTAAACCTTTTTGAAGTAAAAATGATCAGATTAGTTGATTTAATCATTTAGAAATATTTAAGTGTGTTTTGGGTTAATTGGTTAGTACCGTATTCATCAAGAGGAGCGTCGTAGTCATAGCTTGAGGCCATGAACTCACCGGCTGTTCTGTCAAAGTTCGTCCCTCCATGATACTGTATAAATCCCAAACCGTAAATATTTGGGTTTTGACAATCTAAACCAAACCAAACCGAACCGTAAATAACTCTGTTGTATATATATCTTTACCATATAGTAATTGACGAAGGAACCTCCCTTTAGTATGAATCGTGCAACGGAGTATGCAATATCTTCAACTGGTCTGTACGGTACCGCTCCTCCAAACTCTGTGTACCTGAGATACATAATTTACAGATTTTAAATATTGTTTTACGTTTGAAAGTTTATAATTAAATTCTTCTCTCACAATCTATAATTTTGAATAGTCGAAAGGGGAAAACAATTTGATTTTGTAGGCATATTATTTAATGTTGTGACTTACCAACCAGTCCAATTCTCTGTCCACATCTTCGGCTTGTTGCCTGAGTTTGGTTTGAAATCCTCACAGTAATAACCATTGCATGTGTCAATCTACAATTGGCATCAAAACATAACACCATCAGCGGAAATATTAAAAAATAGAAATCTTATACCAAAGGTCCGCAACTGAAATCGAACCATTTTTAAAATATTTTAAGTTAATGTAACATTTCGATTAAACCAAAACCCGAATCAAAACCAAATTTATACCGGTTTGGTTCATATACTATTTAGATTAAAAAAAACCAAAAAGAAGAAGATTTTTCAAACTTAACTTTTTGTATAACGAAAACAAAACCCTTTTTGTCAATCTTATAATATAGCTAGAAAAAACAGGAAAAAGGAAAGAACGTACGATAGGAGAAGGAGCATCTTCTTGCTTGCACATAATCCATGGAACACCTGTTGAGAGTCCTAATGCCATTTGAGCTGCCCATTTTGTATAAGCCTTTGCTGGTGCTCCTGAATTCCACTCCACTGGTCCATATTCATTCTCAATCTGTCCAAAATTTTTTTAACATAATTATTTTTTTTTTTTTAATTTGAGCCCTTCACATCTGATCATTGGTTAGTGATGAAATTTAATGTAACAAACAACAATACATGAAAAACACACCTGTGCAAGAATGATGGGTCCTCCTTGAGTCTGAAACAACTTTTCTGCTTTCATCATCCATACAATCTTCTCAGTGAATTTTTTCATTGCAGCCTTGTCAATATCAATTAGAATTAATATTAATAATCATCTAATAATAAGAACATTATTAGATTAGTGAGTTTTATCGAGTTTAAACCTTGAAGGGTTCGTTATCCGTCCTAAATGCTATACCAGGAACAAATTTGAGCCAAACCGGAAATCCTCTACAAAACCATTATAAAAACAAAATGAAAATTTGATAACCAATTATTTGAATTTTGTTGAGAAATCAGTGACTTGGTGTATTTACCCAAAGTTCCATTCAGCACAGACGTAAGGGCCAATTCTGAGATTAACATAGAGACCAGCTTGTTGCACCAACTTGATAAACTTAACTAAATCATACCTGTCTCCAAAATAATACTGGAAAAATAATAATAAAGAATAATTAGAAGGGATGTGAATTATGACATAAGAAAATGGAAGTAAAGAATAACAATCTTCACATTTGCACCCAAAAAAAAAAAAGTAAAGAATAACAAAATCCTAATTTACATTTCCTGGAGAAGGTTCATGGCCATTCCAAAAAACATAAGTCTCTATAACATCCAAGCCTCCTTCTTTGGCTTTCTGTATAAGACCTGGCCACATCTACACAAAAACAGAGCATTCAATGATTCATGCATTTATTGTTTTGAATAAAATAACCAAACAAAAAAGATTATGTAGATAATAAGCAAAAAACCCATGTGAAAGAAAAAGCTTGGAAAAGAAAAACACATTGACAAAATCAAAGTAAGCCAATCAATTTCGGAAAACAGAGAGAAAGAAGGAAACTTTATTCAGAAGTTACAAAAATCCATTGAAAGTGAAATTTTCACCATTTAGATCCTTTGGAATAAACATTTGAATGAAAAAGGTATGGTTTGATATGAAAATAAAGAGTATTACCTCAGGGGTGCTTCGTGGATAGTGAATGGAACCAGAGAGAAGGATTTTTCTTTGTCCATTGATGATCACAGCTTTACGATCATAAGAGACTGATGCTTTTACTGAACAAATCAATGATGAACAACAAAGAATCGCCAGAAAAATCCAGTTTTTATCTCTAAAATTCAGTCCCATTTCTTTTGATTATCAGACGAATAAGATTCTACAGAAAGAAAATTCTGTTAAAGGTTTTTGGGGTTTGGATTAATGATTGTTTTGGAGTTATATATATAGAGAGAAGGTGATACATATACGGTGGCCATATATGTATAGATTTAATGGAGTGTACATATCCTTTCTCTATTCTGGGAAGGGATTAAAGATAGAATTTATTGTTGAGTCTGTCTAATCTCTTTGCTTTGTGCGGGTGACTTTGAAACGTCATAAATTACTATTATTTGATTTGATTTGATTAGTATCTCATTTTCCTTTTTTTTTTTTTTTTTTTAAAACTATCTCATTTTCCTTATTTAAAAAGAAAAAATTGTGTTCATGTTAATTGAAAATTTGTTTTTTTTAAAAAAAAAATATTACTTTCAGAATTTATTTATGGAGTGATAAGAAATTTATGTGAAAGGAATATTAGATTTTTCTACAAAACTAATCTTAGAAGAGTAAAAAACGGAGTTTCTTTTTCTTTGTAAACAAAAAAGGCATTGTGTATGGATATACTTTAATATGTTGAAGTGTTTCTTTTCTTCATAGTGTACGATTGTGGTAATGCGATGAGATTTATTAGTTCATACTCCGAAGAAAGAAAATGCAAGTCAATTTGCCGCATTCATGACGTAGTTAAAGCTCTACTTTCCATGGGACTTCTTGGCCTATAGAAACTAGAAAAACTCTAAAGTCACCCGCACAAAGCAAAGAGGTTTGGTTCTAGAAGACATGCGCCTCTAGAAGAATAAAACCTTTTATAAACCGTTTCACTATTTATATTCGAGTTTGGATTTGATTTTGGTTCCAGCTTCTGTTTCTGTTCTTGTAAAGTACAACTCAATTTGATACAAGATAAGACTGGATACAGATTTTGATTCAGATTAATTTTTTTTTTTTTTTTAAATGTATGGTCCTTTTTCTCTTCTGTTTGGTTTGTATTTTTTGGATAAAAAAAATTATAAACATATATATTAAGCTAATTTTGAAAAAGAAGGAAGAATTGTACACAAAATACTAATTTTGAAAAAGTTGCGTCTAGTTCACACTTAAATTTACTACAACATAACAAAAAAAAAAAAATCTCGTTGTTTTATAATTTTAAGTCCGTTATTTAATATTTTCTGTATCATAAAACAAAATTTAGAGTTTATCTTATATATAATATATAGGAGAGTTTTTTCTTCATATAAACTGTCCACATCAGTAATTTCAACATTAAATTATAATAAAATATTTATTTAATATATCTCATAACTTTATATTAACTGCTACTTTTATTTTATATATAAATTAAAAATTTAATCATATATAAAATTACAAACAATTCATTAAATAAACAGAAAATATGTGTTAAAATTCTAAGATTAATTAGATAAAAATAACATAATTTATATTTAAAAAATATTGTTATTTTTAACCCATAAATTATATTTAGATTTATCATATTTCAAATGTTCAAAGTATTTGCACTATTGTACTATGAAACACAAAATAACAAAATTATATATGTTTTACATCATCTAAGAGTTAAAAATTAAAAAGTAAAATAATAAGATAAATTTTCAAAGTTAAATTTTGTAAATAAGTACATAAATAAGAGTAAATAATAATAGTATGAATAAGTAATGGTAAACAAAAATAAAATAGACTTTTATTCATACTATTATCCAAAGTCTATCAAGATGCTCATTAACGACTCAAGGGAAGTTTTGACTGCTCCGTTTGATATTAAACGTGAAGCAGTCCTATATTTCCAGAGGTTTTTACAGACTGAGCAACATAGTGGGGTGAATACATCTGTTGAAGCTCTCCAGGATCTGCTGTCCTATCGCTGCCCTACAATACAGGCTGGAAGCCTTCAAGCGCCGGTTAGTGCTTCCGAAATCATCTTGGCGCTAAACTTTTTGCCAAATGATAAAGTCTCTGGCCCTGATGAGTGTACAAAAGAATTTTACATTGCAGCTTGGCTGGTGATTGGGAAAGACTTTGTCACAGCGGTACAGTCATTCTTCATTTATGGATTCATGCCAAAGGGAGTAAATTCCACCATTCTCGCTCTGATCCCAAAAAAGGAGAATGCACATACTACGAAGGACTACCAACCGATTGCATATTGTAATATCCAAAATCCTAGCAAATCGACTAAAAGCAATCCTGCTAGAAGCTATAGAACCGAATCAGAGTGCATTTATCAAAGGTCGGCTGCTTCTTAAGAATGTGCTATTAGCGTCCGAGCTCGTAAATGGCTAAGTTTGATATCTCAAAAGCTTTTGACACTGTCAAATGGTCCTTCATACTCATTGTTCTTCAGGCTATGGGGCTTCCTGGCCGGTTTATTCACTGGATTCATTTGTGTATCTCTACTGTGTCTTTCTCAGTTGCTGTGAATGGAGGTTTAGAGGGTTTCTTTTTGAGTGCTCGCGGAATTCAACAAGGCTGATCCCTCTCCCCATATTTGTATGTTATCCTCAACAATGTGCTCTCCAAAATGATGAATCAGGCAATGATACTGGATAAATTTGCTTATCGCCCGAACTGTAATGCTGTTGTCTCACTCACCTCAGTTTTGCTGACGACATACTTGTCTTCACAGATGGCTCAGCCCAATCTCTCGGTGGAGTTATGCAAGTTTTTGAGAAATTTGCTAATATGTCAGGTCTACATATCAATGTTTCAAAATCAACATTTTTTGTAAATGGAGAAGGGATGAATTCATTTGGTTCTTTGTATGAAAAAAGTATTGCATGACAAGAAAATGCAAGGAGGGGCGCACTGCAGGGAGGGACCTCTGCTCTATGAGCTAAAGCAGCAGAGGTTGGTATTGGCATTGGAAAAGTGCCCATTAGATACCTTGGCTTGCCACTTCTCACCAAAGGTATGACAAAAATCTGACTTTGATCCACTCCTTGACCAGATCAGAACCATACTTCTCTCCAGGACGCATAAAACCTTATCTTTTGCGGGCCGTTTGCAACTAATACGTTTTGTGGTCTCTAGTATAGCCAACTTTTGAAGCTCAACTTATATTCTCCCTCATGCATGTTTTAAGGCGATTGAGATGTTATGCAATGTTTTCCTCTGATCCGGCAATCCAACTGATACTCATAAGGCCAAGGTGGCATGGGATGATCTCTGCTATCCAAAAGATCAGGAGGGTGGTTTGGGGCTGTGTCATTTGAGAGATTCCTCCTGAGCCTATGCTCTCAGTCTTATATAGCAGTTATTCACCTTAAATGGGTCGCTTTGGTTTGCCTGGACTCCACACTTTCTCCTGAAGAATGGTTCGTTATGGGATTTCAAACTCACTACAACAGGCTCGTGGATATGGAGAAAATTACTAAAGCTGCGTGAGCAGGCTTATTCTTTTATCCGAGTTAAAATCAGGGATGGGACAACCATTTTTGGTTTGATGATTGACTTCAACGTGGCATGTTGATTGATATTACAGATGATGGTGGCACTACTCTCTTCGGTGTAGACAGGAAGGCCACTGTTTCAAAGTCTTTTCACCAGAGGGATGGCACATCAGAGGAAGGCGAGCTCGTCATTTTCCAGCACTCTTCCCACCAATGTGATCTCCATTACTGATGGACATGCCAAAGTCCAAGCTGCTCTGCCTCCTGTTATTGGCTCAGGCAGTGATACTTTCCTCTGGCATCAAACCAATGGTGATTACCATCACAAATTCTCTGCATTCCACATTTGGGAACAGATCCGAGTTCGACAGCCGAAGGTGAACTGGAGTGGTCTTGTATGGTTCTCACAGGAAGTACCTCGTTATTCTTTCATTGTCTGGCTTGCCATAAGGAACTGATTTTCTACAGGAGACCGAATGCGTAAATGGGGAATGAAGCAAAGCTGTATTTTTGTGGAGAAAGAGATGAAACAAGGGACCATTTGTTTTTTGCTTGTCCTTGTACTTATTCGATCTGGTCGGTAATTGGTGAGGGTCTTCTCGGATCAGCAGTAACACCGGACTGGGCATAAACACTACACACTCTTATCTCAGACACTTTCCCTCATTTGAATTATATTATGCTACATATGATATTTCAAACGTCCATCTATTTCATTTGGAGGGAGCGCAACGCTCGTCGGCATCAACGGAGTTGGGTATCGTACCAAAAACTGACCCGTTTCATTGACAAAGCTATAAGGAACCGGATAGCACCACCACATTGATTTAACGGACTCGTGCAATGTTTTGGAGTAAGAACTATCTCCTGTTAGAGTGTGTGTATTGGAAACTCATTGATCCACTTGCTTATCATTCTTTAGTCTTGCCTTAAATATCTGCTTCCAATCTTTGATTTTTTATTTCAGTCCACTATGTAAATTTTTATTTTTTTTCAAAGTGATCAATAAATTTAAAATTTCATCAAAAAAAGGTAATAGTGATTAATTAACTGTAAATAGGCAGAAATAAGTGAAGAAAAAAAGTGTTAGGAAATTGAAAGTTTGAAATAAGAACAATAATAACTAAATTTTCATGAAATCTCATTACAAAGTTTGTTCTTAAACTTCTGAAATTTAGATCTATATTTTATTTATCTGGTTATATATAAAATAACTCAAAATTAGGCTGTTGTAAGTAAATACTAATTTTGCTTAATTAATTTTAATGACTAAAATATTAAATTAAATTTAAATATCAAAAGTTAATTATAAATTAAAATTGTGATAGTTTTAAAAATCATGTGCAATGCGCGTTCATTTTCTAGTTCAAAAGAATAAAGAAACAAATCCCGTAGTTGTTAACAAACGGTGGCTTGAAAACTAAGTTATATCCTGCTATTCAATTAAAGTAAGACTAGTAATGTCAATTATGCATCTCAGATTTTTCATGCACATAGCTAAATGAAATTAATAATATGAATTGGTTGACTCTTTTGTTGTTTTATGATAATTGAGATGGCGGTATGGAAACTCGTCACCGGTGTATTAATGAAAAGAATAATCGTAAATTTTCAAAATCTACACCATTTTTCCGTTTTGCAATTTTATTTTGTTTATAATTTCATAGGGGATATCACTCAATCATAAGTTTTAATAAAATAAATCCAATTACAATATGATATTATTCGGTTAGTTATTATAATTTATATTTAAAAGGCTGGTGTTATTGGATATTATATTTGGAGATCATGCTTAATTTTTTAAAAACATTAGTGTTATTTAAATTTAAATAACTTTAAAATTCTTATGCCGGTTGAAATGAATTTGATTAGAATTTTCAAAAGTAAATTATTAAAAAGAAAATCCTAAGTAGGTTTTGAAATATACCCAAATGATTATTAACAAGAATATCATATTTCAAATGTTAAGATTTTAGAACCTTAAACAAAGATGGGATGACTAGCACAAAGAACAGATCGATATATATGGAAAAACAATTATCTAAACGATGGTAAATCCAAGTCAGAATAAACATGGGACCCACAAAATTGCAGTTTTTTTTTTTTTTTTTTTTTTTTTTTTTTCNCTTTTTTTTTGGCGCTAGAATTTGCAGTTAGAATTCAGACAAAGCCAAATCTCCTCCAACTCCGAGTACGTTTATGTGAGTAAATAAGCCTTTTAAAACCTTTCAAGCATTCTGATTCGATCTTCATTATTATCCCATACGGATATTTGTCTTTCATTCAATTATCCCGCCAAGTAGATTAGTTAGCCACGTCACGCAATTGTGTTCGTCCTAGTGGTTACAAGTGGGTCCCTCAAACTATTTTTTTTTATATTATACTTTTTAGTTATTCTTTTTGCTAAATTTTTTATATATATTTTTTTCTTTTTCCTATTATATTTGAGTTACTAATCTTTCGTTACCTAAAGTAGATAAATATGTATCAGTGGACGACACAAGTGTCCATGTCTAGATTTCTATTTCAACGTTTAAAAACTATATATATATATATATATATAGTAATTTACTATACGGAATATTCAATTCTCGATGTCATAATCAAACACCAAATCTTTTTTTTTTTTTTGGGTGCACAACACCAAATCTTATAGTATTCGATAAGGAATGAATTACGATGTTTATCTACAAAACTCTGAAAAAACCGACAAATAATTTAAAAGAAAATTATAGTACGTTACGTAACTAACTTAACCACGAACCAGTAGATTTATAGTTTCTGTGAAAGCACAAAAAACTTCAAAATTTGGCTCCCATTTTTCCAATTGTTTTTTTTTGAACAAAGGCTTAACATTTTTCCAATTGTTAGGCTAGACTTATACGTCAATAATCCTAATCACATTATTTAAAATAGTTATTCGCCGAAATTTTGTGAAAGAAAGATACTTTAGGTTGCGCAATTTGTCAGATGTACGTCAATACATAGTTGTAGTAGGAAACTGGTTTTAACGGTATTAGGTTTGGGTTCGAATCTTGATGTAATTTAGATCATTTACGTTTTATAAAATTAGCACAACTATTGTCGAATATTGGTTTTCATGCTATAGAAAGGTTACGAGTTGAAATTTTGAACTTCAAGAGTGTTATATAATGATAATTTATAATTGGTATATCATTTCACGTAAGGCATATTAATGTATGCGTGTGTGTTGAAATGACAAGATTCGAAGTGATCTGTTTTGAATAATTAGGAGAGGATCTCGTTTATACTGAAGGTTATACTATATGAGACAAAACATGCTGATTAATGTAATACACCATATAAAGAATTATATAAATTCTTGTTTCCGGATATATATATATAAATTTTCATGAAAGTGATTAAAATGTCGTTGTCCCAAAAATTAATAGAAAAATAGAAAAAGGTCAAATCTTGAGTCGCATGTTGCATGGTGTCTCTTTCATGGCGGCTGTGGATAGCCATTACCCCTTGTTTTATTATTCAACTAATTATATCATTGAGATAAATCAAAGTTATAAAACTAAGTAACTAACTAATCAAAATTGTTCTTTTTAATTAATTGAGTGGTTTTATAATTAATTAGTAACAAGTCTTCTAACTTAGACATAATGTTTGACAACCGTTGATTGTTGTCAAGTTATGAACGTGTAAGTTTCAACTAATGCGTTTCTTCGGTCACTAAACTTCTCGCAATGATTATTCAATTAGATCATTATTAAGGTGCTATTCTGTTATCACACACACATCAGTGCATGGGTGATGATGTGTCCTCTCCTCTTAATGGAAAACGTTAGAATAAAGTATAAAAGTTATTTTATATTTTATTTTTAATAAATGTCTATCTATAAATGGACCGTCAGAGTGGAACAATGACGGTCTTTTAATTTTGTTATTTTGGCTGTAACAAAGATTGCTCATGGACTTTTAATCGTCATATAATTATTTAACTGGTTTATCTTTTATGTAAATGATCGTTGTTTAAGTTATTAAGTACATTTTTTATATAACAATTAAACATCTACAAGACTACAACTTCGATCAATATGGTAACCCCATTACGTTCGAATTATGACATGCCTTTGGCATTCTCTAATTTTAAATTGAGTCGTCCTGTTATTTAATTATATAAAAGCATATAATAATTCGAAAGTTGAATTAGAAATTGAGTGTTGTAGTTTTAGTTAGTTGGATTGATTAAATGGACAAAACACGTGTAAACCACAGATCCAATGGCTCATAACCACATCCACAGCTCAACTTTGGTTCAACAACATGGCTAAATCTTTTTTATAACCACACACCATACCACACGCACCTAAAGTTACCTAACCCACCCATTATGCATCAGCCGCATTACCCATTTCTCTTTTCACATGATTTTAGAGTAGTTTTTTTTTTTTTTTTTTTTTTTTTTTTTTTTTTTTTTTTTAAACAATTTTTTTTTTTTTNATGTTCATATTTGGTTATTCTTTTTTTCATTTCTATATTGAGATTTTTTTTTTTTTTTTTTTGGGGTTTGCTTGCAATGCGTATAATGTTCACATTTGGTTAACAGTTGTTGGGGGAGGAGAAAATCTTAAAGTTAAAATATTAGTTGAATGTCGAGTTCAACGACCAAGCAAAGAGAGCCCATTTTTCAAGTTGTAATTATAAAAATATCATCCAAATTAACTAAGTAGCTCTAAGCTAGTTTATTAATTCAGGATTAAATGGTCGCAGTAAAATTATTTTGTCTAGTTAGTCGGAATCGGATATTGAATCTAATTAGGTGTACACTTTAGTTATTGTCAAATTTAAGCAGAGAGTAGAAGGCCTTTAGTCTAGATTGTAGCTCAAATTACCTGCATATATTTTCGAGAATATATTATCAATTTGAACCTCTTTTTCACTCTCACGAACACTACTACTTATTTTGAACACTACTACATACACCTACCATTTCCTGTAATTTTCCAACTTCCAAGGCCACATCTAACATCAGGAAAAGTGTTCATGGCCATACATTAATATTATTAGTAGTATTTAAATTCATTACTTTTGTTGTCATCTAATAAATTTTAGTACTCAAATCGACATGTCCACTTATTCGTGTCGTGTGAAAACTCCCTTAAATTCTCTTAGTGGTAGGTTTTTAATGTGTTTATCCAAATGGTTGGGCCAAGCCCAATTGAACGTATATAAATAATAGAATTAAGAGATAAGGTGTGCCAATCTTTTCTTTTTGGACGAAAAGGTGTGCCAATCTTTTCAAAGTCTAAATATAAACCTTTAAACAAAAACAAAACATATCTAATCCTGATAATTAGGTATAAAATTACAACAAACATTTACTATTATACTGTATGTACAAAATAAGATGTTGGGCTAGAAGGGTGACTATATAAGTATATATCGTTTGCAGCCATATTGATATCGTTTTTTTTTTTTTTTTGCTTTTTGCAAGATTGATATCGGTTTTTTTACCCGTAAAATTCATCATGATAGTAAATAATCAAATTCATTTTTTTCCATAAAGGTAATGAATCAATTCATAATTCATTTTTTTTTTTGTTAAAGGGCCTTTATTTTGGCTAATTTTCGGCTCGAAATTCCGGTTATAAGATATATTTTTAATATCTTGATATGGATAATGTTCTCGCAATTGGAAAAGAAGCTAAGTTCACATGGATGAGCCAATACTCATGAAAAATTTATATGCATCTATTTTTTATTAAAAGTTTTGAATTTAAAGATTGCATGAACACGATCGATAACCGAAGAAAGCAACGAGTTTAGTCGTTGTTACTGTAGTCTGTAGATATGATGTGATTGTGCATGGGTATATCAGCTTCTTTTTTTTGTTTTTTGGGTATATCAGTTGGTCGTGTGCTATTAATGAAATCCACGTATATCTTTATCTTGCTTTGTTTTAAGGATAAGAAGATCCGACACATCTCTTTAATGAATTTCCTTTCATAATCATAGCCTATACATCCACGAAATAATTTAAAATAAATGTTACCAGATTTGATTAATCTTATCCAATGGTTTTTTTTTGGATAATCATAGTGGATAAACTAATCTTATCCAATGGTTTTGTGGATAACTTGTTTTTTAGAAGAACAAAAAATCATTGAGTCAACAAGCTTGTTTAAGTTCGAGTATATAATAATAATATATAATGTTTTGGTATTAAATAGCTCTATCTTGCATCTGTGTGACTGTGTATGTAAATAATTTGTAATGCAATACTCCAAATTAGTGTATAATGTAGCAATTGTAAATAAAATTATCAAAGCATTTTTGAGCATTCCGTTATTTTCTCAATACATGGGTGAATATGTATAAAAAGTAATTTATTGTAATTTGTTAGGGTGATCGGATGTTTTAAAAAGTTTTATTTTTGAGATTCCAAGTATTGGTCGCTCGAATGTAAGAATTTTATGAGCCAAAAATAAACTAAAATATGACCCCACAAGCAATATTTCATTAATCAACTTTTAGATGTCCCTTTTTTTTTTGTTATTGGCTAAATGTAACAAGAATATATTCAACTCATAGAGGTAAGCTTCATGACCGTGGATCTAATTATAATAGGAAAAATTTCAAAAATACACTTTTTGATATATCAAATTTCAAAACTATACAAAACTATACTTCTAGGATGACTATTTTCAAAAATAAGAAAGAATTATAAACCCTAAAATATAAACTTCAAATCATAAAATCTAACATTGAACCCTTAAATCTAAACCATAAACTTCAAAATCTAAACTCTAATTAAGGATTAGTGAACCCAAACTTATAGATTAAAATTAAGAAAAATTGTAGTTTTGAAAATTACTACACTAAAGATGTATTTTTGAAAATTTGCACTCTAAGAGATGTATTTATTAAAATTTCTCAATATAATTAGAGTAAAGGATCAAAATAATAAAGATATTAAGAGATTCTACAAATGTGTGGTATACAAAACCTGAGCAAGCTAAGGGAGAATAAGCATCGTTCAAAAATCCCAACCAAGTTGAAAGATGATTAGTGTTTGGGTGTAAATCACTTGGTTATACGTTTCACACATCTTCCATCTCCCAACGTATTACATTAATTTGGGTAGTTAATAGATTGTGCTTCTAGTTTTTGTTTGTAATCCGAATTGGTTATTTCACTATTGTTCTTGGACCATCAATTACGCTTAGAGGTAACCGGGCTTCAAATTCCATTTCGGCCTTTTGGGCCTGGAAACTTTGTCTTTTATTGAGCTCGAAGGTTTTCTATAAGTCCAGATTACGTGAACCCATTTAGGTACTACTCGAGTAAGCATTTTTATTACCAAATAAAAAACAATTCATAAAATTTGTCCCGTAATACCTATGAATTTTCTCCAGTCGAAATTCGATGCAGTATCTATAAATCTTTTCCAATCTAATTCATCCACACAATACCAGTTTCTATACTGCTTGCTCTGATAGGCGCAAATAACTCTTTCGAGCTCTCTTTATTCTCTTTTGCTTGGTATTTGATACAGTGTAATTGACAGTTTCGAATAAAATTAGGCTGAATTGAAAGATATAACAGTAGGATATGTTGGTGTTATATAATATAGAGTATATAGCGATTAAAAATACTAGTGATCAACTATGAAATACTACAGAATAGTCTAATAAATAAATATATTGGAAAAGAGAGTCTTGGTGGTTGTTTGTAAAACTGATTTTTTACCGCTTCAGTAGTTTAGACTTCTTTAAAACTGTTTTCAGACCAAGTTTTGTTGTTTATCACCAATATCCATTACATTATATTGTCGTCTTATCCTACCACGTTTTTACACTTCTTTATTCTACTGCATAAATTGTTGGCTATACTTAAGTTTAAACCACCGAAGTTAAATGTTACCAAAATTAACTCTTTAGGTGATCTCCAAGGACTCGTGTTACCATTTATATCATAACATTTGTAGATATTTTTTTTCTCTATGCGAGATGCATGTGATATGATGTAAATTGAATGAAGTACTACTAATCAATCTGTGATAATAAACGAATCGTTCGATGCAGTGAGAAAGAGTTTCACATCACACAAATCAATCTGTCACGACGACAGAGGATACTGTAACAAAGATCAGAGAGAGAGAGAGAGAGAAGATCAATGGTCCCTTTGGGGAAATTTTATTGGGAAGAAACAAAAAAGACAAGTCATGAAAAGTACCAAAGTGTTGGACATAGCTCCATTTGTACTGACATTTAAAATTGACATAATTCATAATACACATATACATACAAGTCATATATACTCTCTGTCTTGTTGCTTCCAAGAGTGTTAACTTCCTTGGAGATTGTGATCCATATGCCGCATACGTAGCCCATCTCTCTATCGTTTATTATGTTTGGATATCAATCTTTTGTTATATGTATATATCTATGTATATAGGTTCTGATTATATTGTGATCCTTTGTGTTATAATCTCTAAAAATTGACTAATTTTCCCATGCATAAATATGTTTCATCAGTGGGTGCAGTTAATTAGGGCCTATCTGATGTGTACCAGATGAAACCGAGTTACTAAGTCAGAACTTCTAAATCAAACAGTAATTATCCCTAAACTTTGGAAAACCTTTCATAAATGTAATGTTTGTGTTATTGATGGAAGTGTTAGATGTTGGTGGTAATTTTAGAAAATGAAACAGTATTTTCGAGAGTTGTCCTTCAAGTTCTTTTTATAATCCAATCATTTGATTTGACATCATATATTCATTTCCACAACATTTTTTATAAGAAAATACACTAAAAAATTACTAAATTAAACATTGTTGGTCAGATATTCTATCTAGTTAATACTTAATCCTTAATGATTTGGCTGGCCAGTTTAATTTTATGTTTGAGCTAGCCGGCCGATCGGGTTAATGATTGTCGGTAAAGAGAAGCGTGTGACCACTTTCCAAATATAAGATGATGTTTGTTTGGGAAAAAAGACAAGAGAAATTGTTAGAAGAGTTAGATTCGTATGCTCTATATTTCCCACTGCTTCTGATTCAGTTAAATAATGGAGTAATACTCAAATCTCGTTATTTACAACTTGTCATATATGTGTGTGATGATCTTGATCACTTCGTATGGATATTTTCTACAGAATATGATATTATAAATAATACTTTAACCTATTATCTGTCCATTTTACAAAATCGGGGATCTATATGAAGGAAAGAACAAAATCTCTCTCGGCAATTCATCATTGTCTGTGAACCTTATATGACTATACATACGGCGGCCGTCCACTGCCTCTTATTTTTCAGTCCATATTTTTGTAATCGTATATTCAAATATTTATATAATTTTTGTTGTTAATACTATTTTTTGGTACCGTTTGATATCTAGCTTCTTCCTTTTCTGTTTCAAGATACATTTATTAAAAATATCCTGTTTATATCTAGATTTCTTTCGGTGAAGGAAATTATTATAAAAAGAGGAAGTAAGGGTGGAGATCACGGTGTATCAATTTTTTTTTTTTCATTTTTGTGCCGATTTTTTTTTATAATTAATACCCAATATACGTTATTTTCGCCCAGCAGACACATACAGTATTTAGTTAGCAAGCAATACAAACTTTCAAGATTGGCTTGATATACTTTCTGGAGTATATCGCATGATGTCTTTTTTGAGTATCTGAAAGAACAAAACCCTTAAGAGCTCAGAGAAGCTAGCTTAGCTAGATGCCTATCTCAAGGCAATGAATCTCTGTCTTTTCTTTATGAAACCATTTCTTCTCACATCCGCTCCGTGATCCAACGGCTCTGATTAGCTCGCTTTCCAAGAACACAATACAAAAGAAAACTAGTCAAACATTATAATACTGCAGATGAGAGAGATAACTAGTCAAATTCTTTACTATTGTTTGTATTGTATATACTAGAGCATTTAAGTTTAAAATCGGAGTGGAAGCCTGTGCATCTAATAGTTGTTGCATGGAAACTCTGTCCGTGTTATGTTTCCCATTTCAAAATTTTTTTCACATTTCTTAAAATTTACTATTTAGAAATTTGTCGGAAACTCGTTTTTATTTTAGAAACTCGTATTTCTAAAATTGATGAAAACTTAGTTCTTAATTTTTAAAAACATAATAGCTAAATAATTACATAACAAATAATAATATTAATTGATTAATATAATTATTTAAGATAAATAAATGATTAATTTAATTCATTAGATTATATAAAATTAGTCTTAGCATTATATATAGAATTTTAAGATCTCTATTGACATAAAGATAGTTAGTTTTTTCAGAACGCATAACAATAATAGTAAAAAATATTTTAAATATTTTAAAATTAAATATTATGATATTTATCTTTAGTTAAGCTATTTAATATTTAATATATATATATATATACACGTTTCCAAATTTAAATTTTTCAAAATGCACGTTTTCTGTTTCGGAAACGTTTCGTTTTCGCGTTTCTGTATCTGTTTCTGTTTCCAAATGTTCAGTTCTCTTACAAAGTTACAAGATATTTTCCAATAATTATGAGTGATGCAAAGTTATCCAAAACTTTCATCGTAATGCAAAATATAATAACTTGTCAATTAAACTTTTGTGTTAAGGAAAAAGCTATTTGCTTAAAATCGTGAGATATCATCTCTTATGCCCATATGAGATTATGCCTCTAAAATCGTTTGTAAAGTTGTTCATCATGATCACCTTTACTGCAAACTATATTTAAAGTTCGCTAGACGCTAATTAAACATCCGACATGTACATAACACCTAATCATTTAATCATATCTTTTAGAATTTAGGTTTTCTTCAGTATTATGCCCTATATGAATTTGACTACAAATAGCGAGAGAGCAACAACACTAGCACAAACAAGAAGTTACACTACATTGGTTAATCTATTTTGGTTTATATATTATTTATACTAAAACTAAAAATTATATATTTTTTCGTGGATATCGATTCTTCACTATATATCAATTAGAATCTAGAACTAACATATTTTGTTTTGCCACTAGAGAAAAAGTCAAATTTATTTCTTTTGTAGACATAATGATAAACTGCTTTCGAAAAAACTTTATGCTTTATGTAGAGTTTATTTTACATGTTTTGATAGATGGTCATGGGACATGGACTGACCCAATTCGGCAAGAAATGAAAAGTTGGCTGAAAAGCTAACACAAGACTGAAAGTAGTACAAAGTCATGTAAACAAGAATATTAAAATCCATTTACTAATCGTTTTCTTCTGGATACCTTTTGTTTTGTTTGGTCAACACTCAACACCATTTACCGTTTAACTGCCCAATGGTAATCTCTTCAAAAGAAACAAACGACTGTTTTTTGGCATGTGGGTGCTATATAGTATCTAATTATTAATATTAACACCTCTCCAGTATATACGAGTATTGCAAGTTGGAGGTAAGGATAAAACTCAAATGCGATAATATCATTATTTATTATTTTATTTTTTTTATTCGGACTAATTTCAGGTTCGAACTTTATAGGTTCAAAGACTAATCCCACGAGTCCCACAGCAGTCCACATATTCTTACCATTTAAAACAGTCCGAGTGGCCAAAAAGACTCGAACCCAGGTGGCGGAAGTCACAGCTGTGACCCTTTTACCACTGGGCCACGAGGCATTGGTTGATAATATCATTATTGAAAAATCAAATTTATGGATTTCAATTCAAAACAAGTTCACCATAAATGAGCAGTCATATTATTTTGTATACTATTTGAGGTTATATGTAGTTTCAGATAGGACAATTTTTCTATCCATTTTTCTTGACAAATTTTTTATTACAAAATAGTTTTTAGTAGGATCAGCTGGATCATTTTTAAGTCAAATAAATTTTACGTTAGGTTGATCGAAACAACTTCAGATTGGATCGATTTCAGTTTGGATTGGACTGCTATATCAAATAATTAATGATCTTGAATTTATTGGTCGTTCCTTCTCTTAGATCATCTAGCCTAAGGAATTGATATATCCAAATATAAATTGATGGGTTAATTTTGAATTTTGAAATAAAAATGGATTGTCTCTTTGTGTGTGGGGGTCCTCAATGATCTGTTAAATCTGATGAGAATGAATTGAATAACTTTGGCAATACTAAGGTGGGGATCTTTTCTTCCTTTGCCATTCTAAACCTATCTCTTCTCTTCCGCTCCCCTCTCTCTAGATCTCTCGCCCTCTGCCTCACTTCCCATCTCTCAATCATGGATCCTGTCTTTCTCTCTCCACTGGGAGGGATTATTGATGAATCACATGCAGTTGAAAGGATCACGAGTTAGAGCATCTCCAATGGTTCATGCCATATGTTATTGCAAATGGCAAAAA
>OVBJ01000254.1:0-70355 GCA_900406535.1 Noccaea bulbosa
ACGATTTTAGAAATTGTTACAAGATTCGTTACTTTAATAAATCGTTATCATTCTTGGATTTTTGATTTTGTTTTAGATTGTCTACAACTACAATGAGGTCATGCAGTGATACTTCAATCACATTTGTTTATGTCTGAATCTTCTTCTGATTTGCTTAATATTGGGAGAAAAGATTATGAAGTTAGAGGAAGAAAAGAAAGTTGATGTTCTATTCTTTTTGTGATATTTCTGTTTTTTGTTAGGGTTATTTTCGTCCAAAAACTATGGTTTTGGTTACTCATTTTGTTTTTGATTCGTTATGGCTATATTCTTCATTTACTATCTCAATATGGTTAGTTCACAAATTCACNCCCCAAAAAAAAAAAAAAAAGGGTATAGAAAACACAAAACATACAAATTAGCACCGACGGAGATCTACCTCATAGTATTTTGTAGGCCTGGGTACAAGTATCCGTTACTTGCTCAAAACCCGTGACCCGCCCCGTATCCGCCTTGTCAAGGCAAGTACCCGTTTAGAACAAGTCGGGTAACAAGTCGGAAAATGTTATTATTTGCAATTGAGGGGCAAATATCAAGTCGGAATTTTTATTCTGATATTTGCCCCGTTTTGACCCGCCCCGTTTAATATTGTTTAAAATTCAAATATATAACCCAAATGTTTCTTAAACCCAAGCTCATAATAATTGTTTTCAGATTTTTTTACCTTAATTTTGTCTAATCCCATCAAATATAATCCAATAACACAATAAATCTAACGGGGCAGGTTATTTACAAATACTTAATTTTTTACCAAGTATTTGCAAGTGCAAGTACTTGTACGGGGCGGGGTGGGTCATGGGTCGGTTTTAAGAAAAATTGAGAAAGGCAAAGCGGGTTGCAAATATAACAAATATTGCAAGTAACTGCCCCGCGTCCACTTCTAGTATTTTGTAAACTATGTTCTGCCGGCTTGGATCTCCAAACCATTTTAGAACAAAGACTGTCAATAAAAAAAAAAGGTTTAGTTTAAAAAAAAAAAAAAAAAAAAAGGTACAATACACATGTCGTAAATATACATTTATTTGTTATATACCTTTAATTACGTCTATTCTAACCCACAAAAAAACATTCACTTAATTAAAATAACCTGGTCGGACAAGTACAGTGAGAGTTAAAGGTATACGAAAACCGGTTGGTTCAAAGTTCAAACCAAAAGTTAGAAATGGTACAAAAATCGAATCAGAAATTCAGAACTATCCAGCATTATGAAAATGAAAAAATGCAAAACATCAAGAACAAAACAAATACCTTACCACTACCAAAACCTGCAAGCCATTGCCTCTCCATGGTACACGATTCTGACCATCACAAGATCAGAAAACCAACTTATACTGATCTAAAATCCTAGTGATTTTTTTTCTGTTCTTAGAAAATCATTATAAATTTGGAAAACTAGTTTTCTAATTTTAAAAGAAAAACTGAATTTTACAAAACTAACCTAAACCCTTAAATTAGTGGTCACGAACTCAAAGATGAACCTATAAATACAGCCATTATTTTCTAAATATTTCAAGGCCGTTTTGTTTTCCTTCAAAACCTTCTCCTAGTATCAAAGGACCAGAAGATACTAAAATGGGAAAACAAGAAGTTTGGTCCGTGACCGCTTGTGTTTTCCTATTCTTGTCTCTGGCATCTCAAATCCATTGTGCGACAAGAGAGATTGGTTTATCAGATGCAAATCGTCGCGCAAGCGCGCCTTCAACAAGCGGTGTTAACCAACAAGGTCTAAAGGAGAAAGATCTAATTAAGAATTTGCCCGGACAACCTTCCGTTAGTTTCAAACAATACGGTGGTTATGTTGCCATAAACGAAACAAGCGGTCGGTTTTTTTACTATTATTTCGTGGAAAGCATCAAAGCCAACGACTCTTCTACCCCTGTTGTGATCTGGTTCAACGGAGGTACGTATAGCTCTCTCTCTACAAACTGTTTCTAATCACACTTTTTCTAAAAACATTTAAATAATATTATTTTTTTGTTGTTGTTGTTGGGCTTCAATATTACATGCCGATGATCCTTTAACCTACCACCTTCTACCATCTAGTTTTTGAAAACGTATTTTTGTTTTCCCACCTGAGAATGAAACAGGTAGAAACAGAATAAATTAATGATTTTAATATGTCCACAAAATTGAAAACTCAAGACATTGATGAAAGAAGTATATAATATATGCAGGACCTGGTGCCTCATCTCTATCAGGAGCATTTACGGAGCATGGACCCTTCCGCGTACACAGCGACGGCAAAAAACTATTTCGAAATCCTTATTCATGGAACAACGGTATCATTTTATTTTATTTTTAAGATGAAAAATGTCTAGTATGTTTTGATTTGTATTTTACAAGATAGAATTAATGAGATTAATTAGTAAGCATGCGATTGCGTATGGATTTGTAGAGGCGCACATGGTGTACGTAGAAACCCCGGCACAAGTAGGATTCTCATACACGAATACTCCATCGGATATGGAGAAGATCGGTGACCAGGCTACGGCAGAAGATAACTACGTGTTCTTGGTGAAGTGGCTTGAAAGGTTTCCCGAGTACAAAGGAAGAGAAATTTACTTTGCCGGTCAGAGTTACGCCGGTCACTATGCTCCCCAACTTGCTAAGCTTGTCCTTGAAAGAAACAACCAAACTTTCATCAACCTACGTGGCCTTTTGCTTGGTAATCCACTGCTCGCTATGGTGGAGGAAGAGAAACACGTGTTCGAATTTCTGTTGGCCCATTCTGTGATCCCCCAAGAATTCATGGACAAGTACATTAAAATATGCGGTCCGGTTAGGTTGGGTCAGTCTAACAATTTCCGAGCGTGCACATATGCGACGAGTGACATAGAAGATCAGATGGTAAACTTGGACGAATACAACATATACGCTGATAAGTGCTTAAACACCACGTTGACAAGCAAACCCAAGAAATACACGACAATAATGCCGATTGATCCGTGCAGTGGATACTACACGTCTGCTTATCTTAACACACCAAATGTTCAGGAAGCGATGCATGCCAACACCACGAACCTACCGTACGCTTGGCATAGTAGCAACGCAGACCTCATGTATCAATGGAACCAGACTGATATACCTGACTCAATGCTTCCTCTCCTCAGCGAGCTGATGGGTAAGGGTATCCGAATTTGGGTGTACAGTGGAGACTTTGACGCCAAGGTTCCGGCGTCATGGACAATGCTCTTGCTCAGGCGAATGAATCTAACGGTTGAGAATACATGGCGTGCGTGGTACAGCGGAGGACTTGTGGGAGGGTACACAGAAGATTACAAAGGCAACTTTACCTATGCAACTGTGAGAGGAGCAGGTCACAGTGTTCCTTCCGACCAGCCTACACGTGCTCTTACTCTCTTTACCAGCTTTCTCCGTAAAACCCCTCTCCCTCTCCCTGAGGCCTGATCATACCCTCTTATTCTGTAATTTTTTCTTCTTCTCCATATATATTAGACGTGTCGGTGTCACCATCATTTTAATTTCAGAATGCATGCATCAAATAACCAACCAATTGGCCAATTCTTTCTCTAGATTCATGTTATATACCAAAAACCTTTAAACTTCAAACCAAGCATTAAAATCGGTATAAAAAATCGAATCAGAAATATACATATATATCCAGCATTATGAAAATTTAGAAAATACAAAACATGCCAAAGAAAAATCAACGACCTAAAAAGCCTTCAAAGCCATTACTGCTCCACTGTAAAGATCTAAACCAAACAAAACCCAAAAAACAAAACAACCATCAAGATCAGCAAAACCAAACCTTACGCACTGTACACTCTAACGAAGATTAAATCACTCATTTGAAGTCGAATCCGTCTGGCTCAAACCATTAGCCTGACGATCCGAGTAAGGTCTAATGAAAGATCTTCTCCACCAAACCTCAAAAGCTCTCTGAAGATTCGGACACCCACCATCTCCTCCGTTCAAGAAACTCCCAAGCCACGACAACAAAATACTCTGCTGATCTTCCAACGGCAACGTCAGTATCGTCCTCCCAATCCCTTCCTCCACAAGCTTCCCATCGAACGATCTGCAACCGTGTTGCAACCAATTGTAATCACTGAACAACGGTTGCAACCACGTGGTCAACAGCAAAAGCCGAGTGTCTTTCGAAGGCAACAACTCTCCTTTACCGATCCCTACGAAGAGCCGAGACGTCACACGGCTTATATGGTAACGCGACATCGAAGGAAGCTTCTCGTGTAGCAAAGCAAGCTCCTTTTGATTCGCCCATGTCACTGAGAACTCCTCCGCAGCTTGTCTTTCCGCTAATACATCGAGCAGCCACGTCAAGTTATCAGCTTCCACAGCAATCTGTTTGGTATCGGTCTCTGCTTGTTGAAACAGAGACAAAACAGAGTCTAAACAGTTTTGGCAAGAGTTGTAGATCGTTTCGTTGAAGTTATCAGCTACTACATTGGCTCCGTTCTGTTCCCTGAGAAGCTTCAAGACGATAACTTTCATCTCTCGGCGACTCTTTTCCTCTTTGCTTCTCAGAACAAGCTCGATGATGCGAGAGAGCGTCTCTTTTGGTGGATCCACAGCACTGGAAGCAACTCTTTTGAGCACAGGAGTGGTGACAACACCAACAACTCCTTCG
Organism: Noccaea bulbosa; assembly: GCA_900406535.1. Taxonomy (NCBI): domain Eukaryota; kingdom Viridiplantae; phylum Streptophyta; class Magnoliopsida; order Brassicales; family Brassicaceae; genus Noccaea; species Noccaea bulbosa. The sequence continues at coordinate 4,652 of OVBJ01000254.1, forward strand.
GTTTTCAATCTGAGTATCGATGAGATCACTTTCTCTTCCTCTTCTTCCCCAACCCAAGGCACAGCTTCTAAGTAATCCAAACAAGATTGAATACAAGAACTGAAACCAAGAAGCTCTGCAACCTAAAGTTACCAAATTTGAGTCACTTTCTATGATATATCAACACCAAAATGAGATTGACAAGACGAGAATTTAGCTTGCAATACCTTGAGGACACGAAGGACTCTGCTTACGTTCTGTTTCATGAGCCGTTGCTTCATGTCTTTGCAATACATGAGGCCAATAGTCTCAACGTATATCTCTGCGTCTTCACAGCTATCAATCTCAAGACAAGCGAAAACAGAGTCTTTCTCAGCGAGTTTCTTAGCAAAGAAACTACTATGATCCACTAGAGCTTTCTTGTGAACACTCAGCTTCACGCAAAAGCCTTGCTTCCCTACCAGAATCACTTTGGCGTCACTAGTCCCTGGTTCGCCGAACTCAATCGCTACTTTTCTCGGCAAAGTCTCAACCTTTTGCCTCTGTGGTCTCTCTTGAACCGTCGCCGGAACAGCGATGCTGTGATGGGTCTCGGAATTAACCGAGTTCTGATGTTGAAGTTCGTCGGAGGCGATGACGGATCTAATCGTTGTCGACGACGGTTTCTTCTCCTTCTCCGTCGTTGTTGTCGTCGTCGGAGTATGTCTAGATTTTGGAAGTGTAGGAGGAGGAAGGGGAGAAGATTGTTTGTGTTTGTTGAGAGAGTTGTGGTGAGATTTAAGAGTCTTTTGAAAAGCTACAGGAGAAGGACAACACCAGAAGCCTTCAGGAGTTACAGCTACTGGAACATTCCTAATCTTGGTTTGCCCTTGTTCTCCTCCTTTTCCAATCTTGATCTCAGCCATTGTTGATACAGAGAGAGTGTGAGAGAGAGGGAGAAAAGCTTTCAGCTTTCACACCATTAACGGAAAAGGAAACAACAGCGAAGGGACCCAGAAATCTACAATCTGAAGATACAGACCCAAACAGAGAGTGAATTTGAGTTCGATTGAAGAAATTAGGTTACTGAGAATTTTGGGGGAAAAACAAAAGCCCTAGAAATAAGAAGAATCTGTAAAATCTCTGAAAAATATCTAAAAAGATAGGTAGCTGTGTGTGTAGAGAATGATTTGAAGGTAATAATGGTGTTTGAAGAAGAATCAAAGAAGCAAAGCTTTAGCCTAAAAATCATATCAAAAAGACATTGGAATTTCAAAAGAAGAGTAAAGCTAAAACACAAGAAAGAGATGCATCAAATGGGTTGTCTCTCCGATTCCTTTATCTTCACTTTACCTTTGTCTCCTCCTCACTCTCTCTCTCTCTCTCGCATGATTTTGATGATTACATGTATTTGTGGGCCTTGAAACCAAAAATATTCTTCTTTTCTCTCTCTCTCTAAACATTACTTTAATTTTTCTCAGTGACCAGACAGCCACGCCATCTTCTCTCTCATCCTCTCCATCGTTATTGCTGTCTAAATTTTTTTAAATGATTAACAGAGGCTAATCAAATTTAAAGTTAAAGTTGTTGTGTGTTTGGTTCTTGTTCATGTGGGGACAGTCTCTTTATTTGTGTAATCTTTAATCTTGATGATGCTTACAAAACAAACAAACCAGCCCTTTCTTGAAGATTTTTTTTGTAGATAGATAATGCACATGCCATGATGCATTAATTTAGTAATAGGGATCATTAATTAGTGGAACCTTATAGGCTAATATATACATAGCTCTTTTTTTTTTTTCTTCTCCAGAGGCTACTGTTTAAAACCTGGTTTATGTTTATATATTTATGGTTATGAGCTCCATAACCATAAATTTAGGGGGTTGGTTGAGTAGTTAGACTACTTTACATAGTTTATTTTCATACTATGATGTAGATTATAGACTTACCTTTATGGTTGAACAAAAGTTACAAAACTACTGGGAGTTTGGTGTGTATTTAAAGTTTTAAAATCAAATGTCAGTATATTATTTTAACTCAGTGCGATGTCTAGTGTATACCATTCAATACTATCATCTGTATTGTGGAATGCAAGAACTCTTAAACTATATGATTCATTGTGTGATTATATAACTAAATCCCATTCACAAGTATGAGTGAAAGATACTATTCAAACAGAACTAGACTTGAAGTTGATGAGCATCCTCCAAGAATCTCTCTCCATTAACGGTTACACAACTCTCTACATGTTGCAGAAACTCCATAACCACAGGGTCGGTCCAAGGAGCTCCGCTTGGAGCTTCTCCACCAGCCACCCACCCCAAGTGCCCTCCTCTTGGTGTTACTATCAACATACAGTTTGGGTTTGCCTGAAACTTTTTAGCTGTTAGATAAGACTCCAGAAATCATCCATTTGCATGTGACAATGAAGAAGCCTTTGAATCATTCGTCTCCTACCTTAATGTCATCTCGAGGGATCCCTCTATCAGGAGCAATCGGGTCATTCGCTGCCTGCATTTTCATTATCATACAACACATGAAGAAACCAGAATCTAAACTTGTGGGTTTATTATCGCTCATTGTTCAAGGAGATGTTCACCTGGATGCAAAGCAACGGCGTACGGACATTTTTAATAGACTTGGAGCTGCTTGACTTGGAATAGTACTCATCTACTGTTTTGAAACCGAATGAGACTGTTACATGAATAACAAAAACAAGTGTTAAAATTAAATGATTCCAAAACATCTTATCAAAGGTATCAAGAAGAACAAGAAACTAACCCCGGGTTAAGCCTTCGTCGAAATCCCTAACCGTCTCAGCATTTGCAGCCATGGGGATGTTAAACTCACCTCCTACATCTTCAAAGAGAAGAGAATGTCTGCAGCAGAAGGAGATGGAGCTGTATGTGAGACAATCAAATGGCTTACTTAACAGGCAATAAAAAAATGGGAAAACGATCAAATTACTTGCTAAAGATTCTGCGAAGAGATCTCGACAGGGCCTTGTCATAGACATTGTTAAAACCCTTGTGGAAATCTTCATCCGCTATGACCAAATCAAAAGGATTGCACAAGGAAACCGCGGCAGAGAGAGGGCAGTTATGTGATTCCTGGCAACAGCAAGAACAAGATTGTTGTTACAACCAGCAAACCCCGGCAAGAATATGAAACGGACGAGGGTTAAAAGCTAGACCTGACCCAAATAGTTGACAAGAATGTTGCCTCCAAGAGACCATCCTGCTGCATACAGATTAGCATTTGGGAATCTGTCACCAACATGAGCAATCACTTCACGAATGTCTCCTAAAAACGAAGCCGAGTAGAACTGCATTATATATCAGTATCATCATACATGCTTCAGTCTACCAAATTACTTTACGAATCTAAAGATGGACCAAGCAAAGAGTAAAAGAGAATCAAGAAAACCTGAGGAGTGGTAACAGGACTATCTCCACATCCTCTGCTATTGAACACTACACAACGCCAGTTTTTGCTTCTTGCTCTTAACAACATATGCCTCACATACGAATCTTGGCTCCCTCCTGTTAAACCCGGCTGCAACATTTCAAGTTAAAAGACTCAACTTTTTGGTGATCAAAATCGGATTTTGATTTGGAAGTTTTAACATTTCAAAGTAAAAGATTCAATTTTATGTAGTTGTGAAGATTAAGGGTTTTGAGAGTGTACCAGTAAAATGAGGATAGGAGATTCGGGAGGAAGGTAACTGTCGTCGCCGGCGACCCAGTCGAGAGCGACGGAGCCGTCGTCTTTCGTGCGGAGACACTGGCGGCGGAGTCTGACGGAAGGAACAGAGCGGAAGAAAGCGGCGTAGATGGTCTCCACGTGTCGGTTAAATCCGATTAGAGGAAAGGCGTCATAGGCTTTAGCGAGTGATTCTTTTAGAGCCGGTAGGAAACGATCGCTTCCTCCGCCGATCACTTCGAGAGAGCTGTGGTGTCCGCTGCGTGGCATTTCGGGGATTCTCGGATCAGCGGAGGCGAGAACGGTGAAATGTCGCCGGAGAGAGCGAATTGCGTTTATCGGCGGCGATGAGGCAAAGGCGAGTCTCGCCATTGCTCCGCCGGCGACGTCGTGCTGATGTAGCAAAAAGGAATGGCTACGATTGCCAGCTTAACTGCCTAACCAAAAACAACATTTCTGTGGTTAATTTGGTCGGGAAATCTAAATTAATTTTCACTTTAGTCCCTGTATAATTTGTTGTTCGAAAATCAACCCCTCGTTACAACGATATCACTCTTTCAACCCTGACGCATATTAAGGCCCAAAATATTGAAAACCGAAAAAATATAATACTCGGCCCGTTAAGAGTTCAGATATATGGGTTTTTAAGATATCTGATTTCGAACGTACGCTTTATTCAACTGTTAACGAACTGTAGGGCAAAAGCGTCATTGGAGCATCACGCGGTGTTGACTAAAAACAAAGCCAGAGAGGATTTGCATTTTACACCAATCGCAATCGCAATCTTTTTTATTTCTTCTTTTGAACTGTGTATGCAACTGCAATTTATGACTAGATTTTGAATCACTTCATCCTCGTGATTGAAGTCTCAATTTGTACATTTCTATAATCAACTTTAAATACATATATGATCTTTGAAGATAAAAGAAGTCAAGCTTTCTAATTACAATTATACACATCATCTCTGACCAAATTACCACTATTCCGCTATCGAACTCAACTCCATCGTAAACTTCCTCCTCCCTTTACCACCACCACCACAACCTCCTCCGCCGCCGCAACCATTTCTCTTTACTCTCTTCACTCTACGCTCACTTCCAGAGACTTTTCTCGATTCATCTTCATCATTGCCGCAACTCCAACCGCTTTTCGCAAGCGCAGAGCTCGCTTTGACCGCTAAAGCCGCCATTTGGTCTGCTCGTAAAGGATGATTGAGCCACGTCAACGGTAAAACGAAGTAAAGCTCTCCTGGCCGGAGATCCTCACTGCCTCCCACGGCTAAAACGGCGTCGTCGAAGTCCATATCGTCGGAGTTACAGACAAAACTCGTGGGATTCTTTTGAAGAATCTGCCACACTTTCACCGGCGTCGAAAACTCCTGTAACGTTCCGTCTTGTAATATCAGCTTCGCCGTCTCCGTTCTCCGAAATTCACTTGAACCGCAAGCTCCCATTTTTGTGTGATCTTTGAGTTGATTTTTTTAAAAAGAGTTTGTAGATAGAGTCTATAGAAAGAAGATCTCGTCTGTGTTTTGAAGGAGAAAACAAACCTCGTGTGGACTTTATATATATAATGAGTAGCGAAATGGAAGAAGAATAAAAAGGGAGTCTCGTGATTCGGAAACTTCAAGCAAGCTTAGATTTTTGTCGTCTAGTGCTCAAAATCAGACACTACAGCTCATGTAATCTTATTGTCTAAACCTATTTACAAATGTACCCTGCGACTAGACCTAAGAAACAGTGGAAAAAAAACGTAATTAAAAGGAATAATTAGGGGTTATATGGGGAGAGAAGGAGAAAGAAACGTGGCGAAGAAGGAGAGAAGAAAGGAGAAAAATGTCCACGTGGCAAACATGAGAGTGGAGACAAGATCAGAAGCAAGGAGACAAGCTTAGGTGGCCGGAGGTTTATTCTCCGGCAGATGGGGTGCACGAAGCTCGGCTTATGGAGCATCACGTGAAGGCAAATGGAGACTAACCATTGGGTGGGGCCGCCCAACTGGTTCGGGTCGGGTCCCATATAGATACATTCGGTTTCGTGGGTCACCTAACAAGAGCTTCGGGGTCCTGCTTTTAACTCTATGTACGTGCATCATATTATTAGTATAAATTATATTGAGATTCATATGAACGTGCACCAATAATGTAACTCAATTCGAAATACGGTCCACAACGCTGTATTCGTATTTCTTATTTGTTGCTATAATTATAACATAAGTACACTATTGCATTTTTAATATTTTAACTAGGATCGATTTGTTGAAGAATATCGCTTTCCGTTGAACTTTTATTTATTTAAATAATTGTTTTGTGTAGCATAGCATCTAAAGTCGGACGGATACAATATAACAATTCGTATAAGCTTCAATTATATGAAGTTACGAACCTCTATTATCCCTACTACTTTATACTTTTTCCCAAAAAGTAATCAATTTTAGTTAAACTAACATTGTTGTATACTATTAAAAAGGATAGTATATATATCATGTTTTATCATATGTTGTCTATGATTAGGATCACCCACGTATTCGCCGAACTCTGATTTTTTAGTTTGTGCGTATGATAATTGAAAGATAAACAAAAGTGATTTTGTCCGATCTCTTCTGTTCTTTACATATGCAGAGGAAGTAACTGGTCCCAAATGTTTATAAATATTACAATAATATTCGTTTTGTACTGTATTATTAAACGGAACAAGATTTTGGCTGACTATATACTATGGCGCTACGTACATTCATCAGTTCATCACGACACGGTATGCTCTAAAAATCATAATTAATGTTTGATAAATTGACAAATTTTTGTTTTATTAGGATTTCAATTGTAGTTTATCACTATACACCTTTTAAATAATAATAATCGACCCGAGGTGGAAAGAGGAGTCATGGCGCAGACCAATGTAAAATGTAGGATTTGGATTTGCCATCCCACACGTTTTGTGCCTTGGTGGGTTGTTCTCGAAAGAGTATGATTGGTTCATTTTTCCTTTTGTGGCCTCATCCTTTTGCATTTTGAACAATGTAGAGAAATTTAAAAGATAATTTTTATCTTGTTGGGAAATCGTATATTTGGATGGTTGAATCGGATCGCACTAATCGTAAGGTATCTTGTGAAGCTCCCGCAGAAGTAACATGATGTTGATGTCCACACCATATTTTGGGTGTTTTGGAAAGATGTGTGATACTATTATATAAAAGGTTAACATATCTATATATATATATATATATGTAACATTTGGAACAAAATAAACTAACAAAATCTTAACCTTCAATCATACACACGGGCATACGAAACCAGCTATATATGATGATCTCTTGATACGGGACGGCCGGGGTTAATGGAAAAATTTAAGATATGGAGAGTAAATTGTTATAAAAATGGATATTTATAGTAACCGAGTGTTTAAGAGGTAATATATTCTCTCTGGATTCTGGAGTGTTCTTTAATGTCCCACGCCAACACAATTTCGCCATTCTCGCTCAAGATCGCCTGTAGGATTTTTTATTTTCTTTTGGCATCAGCCTATAGAATTGTTTATGTTATTACTTATTTACATGTTTCAATATATAAAGACAAAACACAGACGAGCTTATTATATTACTCAATCGCATCAACACAGACGAGCCATGGCCTTGATCTTGATCATATTGGCGTCGTAGAATCTTACGCCACATGGAAGGATCTTTACAGGCGCCATACCACGACGTACACACTCGCTGAGCGTTTTGAGGAATCTCGATCGCGCCAAGTCGGACCAGGATCTACGACGTTAGCTCCGGCGGAAGCTCCCCCCAGTTTCCATATTCTCCGCTTTTCGTCACTGGAGGATACAGGAACGAAACAGCCAAGAGTGTGAAGTAAATGAAAACAAGAGGGAAGGAGAAAAAAATAATAACTTGGGCCTTGGCTTATATTATTAACGGCCCAAGAGAATCTTCCGATAATTCAAAGCTATAATTAACGTAGTAATTACAATTATTTCCACGTGAACACACATTAAAGTATTGAACTATATGTGCTTGTCGTTGTTGACCTATTTTATATAAGAGTGTTAAACCTACATTTGTCAATTTGAGAGTATTAAAAGATGAAACGATTTAAACTTGATTTTTCTTCAATATTGAAAACAATCTGTTTCACAAACCAAATATTATCGAGTAAATAATTTACTAAACCTGAAAAGCAAACAAAAGAGACATGTTGGACACATGTCCAAATCCGAGTTATATGAAACCTCCTAAAACCCTAACATAAATCATATATATGAAAATCGAAACCCTAAAAGAATGGAGATCGATATGGAATCCCTTTCCTCCTATGTCGTCGTTTCTTGATCTCCACGACATGTTCAGCAATATCTTCTTCTGAATTCTCCATAAGCTCATCCAGTTGTGATCCAAGAGCGTTCCTAAACTGTCAAAGTAACAATTATATTTCATAGTGTTAATTATTTGACACCAAACAAAGAGACATATGGACTTGTAAGAAAATCAGAATTAACCAAAATTAATGACGTATACCTTGCATTCTATCGAACAGAACAATACAGCGTCGACAAGTCCCCATTTACAGACTTTGCATCTATGCGAAACACTGCTCTTAGAACGATAATTATCATTCACATTCCTCTGATTGATAAAAAAGATTGGTTCGGAGTTCACTCTATATGTATGTATTCCCGACGTGTCCATATAATTTGATATCATCACTTTCTTTACTGCTGTTTGGTTCGAACATCTACGTGCCTGCAATTTCAAGACCCAATTAATCATATATAATTAAAGCTTTGTCTTCATGTCAAAAGGGACAAAAATTTGTTTGTTTTCCACGAATGTGGGAGCTTAATAATAATCATTAGGCATAAATATATAAAAAGAAAGAATAATTACGTGAATCATAAGGTGGTCTCTGTGCTCGTTCTCTTTGTAGCACTCATCGCATAAAGGAGGAATCATACAAACACAACAGAAGCTACGTCGCAATTTTCCGTGTTGATCGCAATATTCGTAGAATAGTTTCGATTTCACCAAATCAATTAGCCATGGAAACTCTCTGAGGGAGCTCTGAGCTTGAATTGTTTCCTGCATACTTTCCACCGCCATTGATTTAGCAAATTTTCAATTTACTTGTGATTTTGTTTTGTGGTCTGTCTACTTATGGTATATATTTCACCTTTATAGAGTAAAAAGGTTAAAAAAAATAGAGTTTTCCAAAAGAGAAAAGGAAAACTTTCGTTTTGTTTGGCAGAGCTCCTTGGTTAATCAATCTTCAAGTTCAGTTAGTTAATCTGAAATTAATGAGGTTATTGGGCTTTGTTAAGTTTGAGGGAAAGACTCGGCCCATTAAGGTTATAAAAAGAAACTACATCTTTAGAAAACGCCGCCGTTTCAGCTTTGATTTTATTCATCAACCAAATGCAATTGCAATTTAATAACAGCTTTAAATCAGTGAGATAGATTTTCAAATCGAGTTTGTATATATATCAATCTAGTTATCAACTTGTTAATTTATTTGACATTAACGGGACATGTTCTAGAGTAAATAAAATGTACATTCATCATTCATGTCCTATAATTATGATTTCCTCCTATCTATAAAATAAGCTATATTTTAGTCACAATATTATAAAGAAGGTAAGCTCCAAAGATTAAAAAGAGCTGAAGAAAGTAAGAGAAACCAACACAAGAAGGCCAATGTAGCCGAGACTTGGTAATGACTACAGAAGTTATCGCCGCAGATCGGTGCTTCGATGGACAGTAGCAGTTCCGTCGCACTTGCTACAGCACAAGCCCCGCCCAGTGAAAGAAACGACAGTACCTGTTTGCAATACAGTAAGTAAGAAGAATGTTTCGTTTTAGAGAGACCAAAGCTTTTGCAATTGATTTGCTTACGAAATCACCGGCGACGACGACTGATAAAACTCTTGCTTCGTGAGGAAGGCGTTTCACTAAGACAGAGTATGTGTCGGTGAGCGCAAGTGAGATGCTCCATGGAGTTACAAAAGCCATCACTGTCGTCAAATAGCTTTGAGAACAGAGAGAGAGAGAGATAAGACATATATCAAAAATCAATCTTTATGAATAAGCTTCTGAGCTAAACACTAATTTGATTCATTTTGTCTCTCACAACCATTTACCAAAGCAAAACACCAATTTGATCAAAATCACTAAACAGAGACGGACCAAACCCTATCCCTCAATTGTTTTATCAAAATTCAGAATTTCAACAATTGGGTTTTTCGATTAAACGAAAAAAAAAACGAGAAACCCTCGTCCAAATTTCAGTCCCTTTGTTTATGAGATTCATCACGTGAATCGATTCCATCTCAGAATTCGATCACTTGTGGACAATTCTACTGAAATATTGACTCGCTAATGAAAACTAGAACAAGGGTTTGGCCGTTTGGGGAAGAAGCAGTGGGATTTTTACCAGAAGGTGGTGAAGTCGTAGAAATCGTAATCGAAGCACATGAAGACGAGAGAAGCGGAAGAGAAGATGAATTGGCCGAAACGGAGAGCGAAACTGGCGCTGGTGCCGAACGATCCCGGCACGCGCTCCATCCGATTTCTCTCCTATTCCTCTTCATCATCCAAACAAGAATAAGCAAAAACTCAGCTCATTTTACTGGTGAAATTGGCCGAGAAAAAAATGAAAAGCACAGAACAAAGAAGGCCAAAGCTCATACCTGTAACGCCAATTGGACTTTGTTTTTCCTCTTTATTTGTTCTCTTTTGCTTTTGATGGTTTTGGTTTTACAAATAAATTAGCAATACTCTTACGTTAAAAGTTTTGTCCTTTTAAAAGGCTTAACAAAATGAAAAATTTGGTTTGTTTTATTTCAATTTTAATGTCAAAACAAAATTTAAAATACATTAAATGGATTAATGGGGGGCATGTAAGATGTTTTCCGATTTTGATTGTATGTTTTATGCACTTTTTAAGCATAAGATTTTTGTGGTTTTTTGTTTTTTCCCAAAAATATATGTCTTCTTCCCCTTAATAATACAAATGCAATAATTATCAAGCAACAGATGGAAACAAACTGGCTGTTTTTAGTTGTTTGATTCTGATTATATAATTGGTAAACTTGTGTCAGAATAAGTAATAAGTATCTTTTGTGGGACTGTATTCTAGTAACTGCTGAATTTACAACTTTCCATTTTCAAATACTTTCTTTTCTATATACTAGTTTATACCTAAAACTGGAACTATGTATGTTATAAGATTAAAACTCTATGCGCTGGTCCCAACTTCCAATCAATAAAAGTACATGTAGTCCGACCACATATAAAATCAAATAAAAACTTAGTCAACGTCGTTATTAATTGTAAGGAAGAATAAGCAAAATAATACTGAAACATACCATCACAGCCACCTTGAACTCACCTAACCATATTATATAAATATAGGAAAATAATTCGACACCACACTTTTAAAGTCCTAACAAATTCCTATTTTCATGATAACTCATAACTTGTAGCCAATACGTAACGCAATCTTCGTCATCTCGTTCCAATACATGCTGCTCCATTTGATACGGTTCACTAAACTCGCGTGTAACTAGAGAATTAGTTAAAACTTATTTTCTCAAATTGTTTGTTTTATCGAGCATTTGATTAATATAAAGAAAAGGTTTTCATTACAGTTTCACAAGAGTTATAAATTTATAAAAATCACTCAAGCTGACCATACCAAACCCCTTGGATCTTCACATCCTTTGGTACCTTGGCACCCAAGTCAGTATCCGACGGCTGAAGACTCTCGAACACTCCGATCACTTCTCCTGTCTCTGGTTTGCTCTTTGTGATCTTCAACGTGATCTCTCCGACCGAAGCCGCCGTGTTCTTGACGTTTTCCTTGGCTAGCTCTTCCTCGTCTCCTCTTCCTCCAGCAGGTAAAGCCACGGCATTGTCGTAACCCGTGGATCCACCACGACCCTTAGGGTCCAAAAAGGACGAGCCACGGTACGAAGGAACCAAGAATTTGCCACTGAAGCTGTCTGGTTTCCCTGAAGCCTCTAGTTGCTTCACCGTGAAGAGAAACGGGACACGTTCTCCTCCCGGAAGCTGGACTGTGACTGCTGCGTAGTCGATCCCATCTTCTTCCTTGAACTTCACGCTTCCATCTGGACCAACCTAGACAAAAGTAAACAATTCGATTTGGACTTGTTCAGTTTCTTGCGGTAGAAGCAACAATTAGACATTGAGATTGGATTAAGTGATTAGAGAAGAACCTCGAAGGGTCCTTCGATCTCGTCGAGCGTGTAAGTGAGACGGGTCATGAGCTTAGTGTTTTGGAAATCTGGCGGTGCGTTCTTGCTGACGCTATCTGCCTTGACGGTGAAGGAAGTAGGCTCGAAGCAGAATTTCTTGCCGGTGTACTTACCAGGCTTAATAGAGAATGTCTCAGATCCACCGTCGATAGTCGGACACTGGTTCGCCGTACCGGTTCCCTTAACCTCCATGTATGTCTTGCTCTGTATCTCGTCGTACGTTAGCCTCTTTGGTGCTCCTTCCGCACTTGCCCCCTTCATTTCCCCAAAATACATGTTTATTTTTAGAAAGACCAACACTTTTCATATGAACATGCAATTAAAACTACAAATATTGCAATTTTCTAGCATCAGAACTACGAACATGTAAATCAAAATTAAATCAAATCACAATTTTTATAACATCAGAACACTACAAAATACTGGTACTGGTAATGAATGAATTTGTCAATATTTCACAAATTTCTAACTCAAAACTAAATTAATTGGTGATAGATGGAATTATTTGTCTCTGATATGATATTGTAGATTGAGATTCCATCTTATTTCAAATGTGCATTCGTAACAAAATCCACTCAATCCAATGATGAATATGATTTTGGGATAGATCAGCGACTTCCTAGTTACGTTCTTCAATCACACAAGTCACAAAATGTTTTGTTAAATTTGTGGTGTTAATGAGAAATCGAAGTTATACCGAGACAACGAGAGCAGAGGTGGCAAGAGCAAAACCGGCGATTTTGGCGGCATCAGAGCATTTTGTGGCGAAGTCTTTGAGGTCAGAATGGAGAGAGCAAGAGAGTCTAGCACCAGAACATTCAAGACCGAAGGACTTGCCAACCGCTTGGTTTGATCGGAGATGGACGCTGCGACAGGGAGAAGCGGCGATCTTCGCAGGATGAACAAAAGTTGCGGCTGCTTGAAGAGAAGTTGCCATGACGACAAGCTCAGATGTTTGTGTTTGTTTGAGTGATAATGCGAAGCTGAGAAGTAATAATCGTAGGAGGGAGTTCTTTTGGCTAAGATAAGGTCGGATAAGTTAGAATTCTTTTCATTGGCTTATTTCATGAGCATATGGTCGTTTGGTCGCCACGTGTACAGAGCTCATGTGGAAACATAGATACGGTCTAAATCCGAAATGCTGACGTGGATTTAACAAAATTCAATTGTTTTTCCCTCGAAGCTGTTCGAACCTTCGTTCTTCAGTTCCTCAGAATTGTTTGATAGTCAATAGTCTTTAAGTCAATTTGTTCAAGTCATTAAGGTTAATTAGAAATTTAGAACCAATTTAGTTCATTAGACTGGTCTAGCTATGAATTTAGATGATTTCCCAATTATTCAATCGTTTAGGTTTCCAGCCAAAATTGACCGAGACCAAGGCTCTAGATATCAAACTTTTGGGTTACAAGATCAACGACATTTACAAACTACTGATTCGAAATTTCATGCTGAAACATGTTAAGGCATTCAGAATGAGTAGGAGGTATTGATTCGTCATGAATCAGATGACAATAAACAATCATCATCATGCCATTTCTGTTTGATCTTATTTTTAATTGCCCATAACCACAACTCTTGAAAATATGAAGCAAAAATTCCGACAGATTGAAAAACAAAAAAAAAGGGAATCCTCTCAGACAAATGCCTCGTTTGTCCCCATGATTTAAAGAATGGATTAATCGGACTCGTCATCTATGGTTGTTCATCACTGAGAATCCCTTTCACTCACTCGTAAAACCAAAATTAAAATTCAAACAAAAGATCAAATCAATCAACTACATTATCCAAGCAAATTTTCCTAGACTACAGTTTCAAAATTCTAAGATTAAAAATGAAGATTAAGACATTCAGAATGAGTAGGAGGTATTGATTCATCATGAATCAGATGACAATAAAACAATCATCACCATGCCTTAATTAAATCATGTTTTCCGAAAAAAAATCGGATAGATTGAAAACTAAAAATAAAAAAGGATTCCTCTCAGACAAATGCCTCGTTTGTCCCCATGTTTTTAGAATGGATTGATCGGACTCGTCATCTATGTTTGTTCATCACTGAGAAACCCTTTTCACTCGCTTGTAAAACCAAAAACTAAAACATAAGAGACTATCTAATCGAAGGAACGAGGTATAAAACCGGAAAACAGATATACGACGGTAGCAAGAAACAAACAAATCGATTCAGTCGACAAACAAAACTATCTAAAGAAAAAGAAAGTAGCAGAGCCTGAGATCCAAAATTAGGGTTGAGCTCGTTGATCGTAGGAAACATATGATTGAATTCGGCGGAGAGCGGACTATATATATAACGAAACCAAACTAGGGCTAGGGTTTTAGGACGGCTCCTACGTATAAACGGCATGAATTCTAACTATTTTAATTCGAAACAGCGTGTATTTCTTCTCCTTTCGCGAATTCAAAACGACACCCATTCCGCATGTTAATATGCCGTTGTACTTTGCGTTTTGGTATTTTACTATCGACACAAAACAGGGTGTAGTTCATTTTCCATTTGCTATACCAGAAAACGGCAAACATTCCCTAACGGCATATACGAAACAGATTCTCAAAAACTTACAAGTTCTCAGAATAGGCAAACAAATAGTTGAAAAAAAATGAGATACTTTTTTACACACTGAACATTGAGCTTGAGGCAGTATCTGGGCATATATGTGTAATGTAACAGAATCAGAAGAAAGAAACACCAAAGATTTCTGAGGTTCTTGGACCAGCCCGAGCAAAGCAAGAACACAACTTGAAGATCGGAAGAGGAATGTGGTGGATTATGAGAGACTTATAACGAGACACGAACGATAAGAGTCCAAACAGGGTAGACCAAAAGAAGGACGATCCCTAAAGTGTTTGACACACCGCGGGGCTGCGTGAACGAGTTCCTGAACCCACCCGAGACTCGGATGTGTTCTTGAAGAAGGTAGCATCCTATGAAAAGGCTGATGAAAGAGCCGTACCATGTTCCGCGTACATGGTGAGCAAGGAAGTTTGGAGCAACTACCAGCAGAAGGATCAGAGAACCAGGCAGCTCAAGCCAATCTGTGGGAATGGCTCAAATGATAGTAGAGATTAAACATTCGTTTGTATAGCTGCTTTCAAACAATACAAATATGCAAAAATGAAGAAGACGCAGCTAGAGAAAACAAAGAGATATGAGATTTTTCAATACCTGGGAAGTGCTTTGGGAAGAAAAGTCTGAGTACAACTGCAACGAAAGCAATCCATTTCCCAACTTCTCCACTGATAACAAAAATGGTAAACATTCACTTAAACAAAGCAAACTATAAACTTGGTTTTAAAGAACATGTTGTGAGACAGATCGTCTGGGTGGTGTAGTCGGTTATCACGCTAGTCTCACACACTAGAGGTCCCCGGTTCGAACCCGGGCTCAGACATTTTTTTTTTTTTTTGGGGAGATAGAAAAAAAAATTGTGTTACCTGAGAAAGCTAAAAATCACATGAGGAAGGGTAAGGAAGATGTATGGAATCAAGAGTGAAGTAAGAATCTTTGTTTTCCAATTGGTACGATCCAATATCAACAAGTAGCTGCATCAACATTCAAAAATTCCGAAAACAAAGAGGTCAGGGGAAAACATTAAATGACGAAAGAGACAAAGTCCATTTCATGTTTATGGCCACTGATTAATTTTATAGTCTCAATCAATCAGATTCCGATCTCGATTTCAATTGACCCAAAATCAGCTTTCGAATTCAACATGCACGAGTCACGAAGTTACCCAGTCGTAACAAAATCATCAAACAACAAAAAAAAATAAAAATCAACGATAAGCAAAATCCAGATATGGCGACTCACATGGCAGAGAAACAGGCGAGCCATCTGAGAAACGAAACACCGAAAGCTAATCCACCAAGCTTCGTAACATCGCTAACGAGCTTCTTCGCAGCGATCTTAAGCTCCTCCACGTCGGAATTTACTAAAGCAACCGTATCGACGTCGGTCTTCATCGCCAGATAATCAACACGCCCCATCTTTTTTTTTTTTTTTTTCCCTTTTCTCCTCCTCCACCGATCAACGCAAATTTGATATTCGTTCGAAGACAATAATTTCGAGGTTTTTATTATTTTTTCCTCTTTCGAATTATTCCTCCAGCTAAGTGCAGCTATCCAGATTCCAGATCGTCTTCTCACGTTTCTGAATGATTTTTTCTAAATGATTGCAAATTTTTATTTTTGTTATCGTTCCCTGGTTTATCGCTGCGAACAAATTGCGGTGGATGACGTGTCTCTTTCTAATTGGATACGTAGGAATAAAATGATTAAACTGCCACGCGTCAGATAACATTCTGTTGACGCGTTTCTTAAGCACAGCATCATAAATTGTTTTTTTTTTTTTTTTAGCGCAAAATATGTTTGTTTTCTGTTTCAGTTAATAGGCTGAATTTTTATAAAAGTTTTGAACAAACATTTTAGTTCATACTCCTATATTGCACCGAAAATAGTGAAATAGTTTGTTGCAGACTGGACCGCTTTATATTTTGGTGGGAAAGAAGCTGTTGTGGACCGATACTTTTTCTTCATAACCAGCTGATATATAGTAGCTTTTTAATTTATTTATGTCCACCACTGAAACTGAAAGTCGCTTTTTATATATCTATTCAAAGCCAAAGTTCATGTTATTTTCAGAATACTTTCTTTGTTAAGTACTTGTAAATTTTAATGAATTAGTCCATATTCAAATTAAACCCATATCATAGTTTCGTATCAAATGATAAAAGGCTGTGACAGCAAAAACTGTAATAAAAAGAACAGAAGAGTATGCCCATTTATCCAGCATAAAGCGGAAAAGGGTACTATAAAGTTTATAATCTTCTTTCAAATGATGCTATTAAACAAAAATGTAAGTAAAGAAGCACAAGATGATTCTAATTTATGTATGCTATGTAATTAACGTCGACATTTTCGATCGACCATCGTTGCCTCGAGCGAATCACAGACCTGTATCTTGAATTTGCATCCCAACTTCCTACTGAGAAACCACTTCCTCGGCCGCTCTTTCGCCTCCGACGAACTTTCCTTGTGAATCTTCACGATCACTTTCTTCAAGTACGAGCATTCTCTCTCTAGCCGGTGCACACGCGTCCTCATCGTATCCATATCCAACCGAAGCACCTGATTCTCCCTCACCGTTTTCTCCCACCTCCCAAACTCCACCTGTCCTTCCCCAACCGTTTCACCACCGTCTTCCTCCGTCGTAACTGCCATAACCGTTGGAAAAGTCCCGGCGATTTCTTGCCGGAGCTGTAGTTGCTCAAAGAACAGGACTTGTACGACGGTTCGTATTGGCAGACGCTCGTTTTCCGCGGCGTGTGTGCACCCTTCAAGCGTTAGCTTTTGGCTGTCCATCACACTACATATCTTCTCTTTCTCTGCCTCCGATATCCACGAATGCACCTATAAACAACAAAAACCAACAACTTAACATCTGGTGCTGTGGTGTAGTGGTTATCACGTTTGCCTTACACGCAAAAGGTCTCCAGTTCGATCCTGGGCAGCATCAAATATTTTTACGCTAATTTTTTTTTTTTTTTTTTATTTACCTTCAAATATATATCGATTGCTCTGTAGAGTCCATCATCGTAAACCCGAGCTTGATCCGGGAGCAAAACCGCGAGAGTGTAGAATTTTTCCGGTTTGAGATTAGCGTCCGATGCGATTTCTCCGAGAACCCCGTCGATCAATTTCCCAACCACCGTCAACGATGATGATGTTGATACGGCGGCGCTTTCGAGAAAGTGGCGTATGAGTCTCTCCACTAGATCGATATCGTATAACGTGTCGTTGAGGTACGAGTAACTTGGGATGAGCAAATCGTCGAGCGTGACTTTCTCCAGCTGCGATCCAATTTTTCTCTCCAGCAACGTCCGGCAATCATCGGAGGTGTTGAGGATGATTGCGGATCGTAATAAGCCGAAGAGAGATCTCGTCGTTGCGGTGTTATATAACGGAAGATCGGAGATTATTGTTTCCAATAATTCTCTCTGTTGATTCTCCGACGCTATGGTGGAGGAAGACGATCGCGATGAAATTCCGGGGATGTGCTTCTTCGCGTAGTGAATTAGAGACTTCTCTACAATCTCTGGATTCAGATCTTCCGATTTCATGGCTAGGATCAAACGTCTGAAGATCGGAAAGCTCAATTCCGCTACATCTTCGAACCACAGCTCCGATTTCGAATCCTTGCTCTGCTTCTTCCGCTTCGTATCGACGGCGAAGATACCGCCGTTGTTAATTGGCCACCCGAAGAACAACGACGGACCCGCTGAGGAAGCTCTGAAGACGATTGACTCTATGCACTTTTCTGTTGTACCGACCGATTCCGCTATAAGAGAGACTGATTCGCAAGCTTTTAGCGCTTTAATGGATTCTCTTATGCTGTTGAAGACGGACTGTGAAAGAAACCTCTCAGTCTTTGAAACCAGGTTATCCGGTGAGTACTCTTCCGTCATTTCGAGCGCCTCGGCGGCGCAGCGGAGTAAAACAGCTGTGGAAGCCGAGAGGTCGACCTTGACGCCGTAGCATATCTTCACCACCATCTCGAAAATCTCCGAACCTCCGGGAAAATTCGCAAGCCTTATATGAGTATCACCGTTTTCTTCTTCTTCTTCTTCTTTCTCTTGTCCATGGCGTTTCCTCTTCTCGTCACTCTGCTCATGCTCTGTAATCAGCTGGTGAAGTCTTCTGCTCTTGGACATTAGAGTAATCTAAAGGGACACAAAATCTCAGCTTAGTTTTAAGAAAATTTGAAATTCAGTGAAGAAGGTGAATATCAAGGCAAGACCTTATGAAGATGAAATATCATATCGTCGACTTTGATTTCGATGTCACTAGGTAAGCCAGAAGTGAAAAACCTGCATCAAGAATAAGAGTGGACGATTTCTCAGCATTTGGAATTCATAAAAACATATTTTTTGACTATTGAAATTGAGTGTTTTTGTCTTCTTCACCATGCTTGCCTATTGAAGCTCTGTTTCTCTGTCGCCATTGGAGAAAAAATTCCCTCTTGCTTTGATGCCAAAAGTTTCAGAATATCACAGGAAAAGAATGCAAAATCTCTCGTTGGAAGGGGAAGCAACTGGTATTTTAATCAATCAAGGACAGATTATATTCGGGTTTGGGAAAAGTGGATTAAGTTTTTTTTATCAATTTGCTTCCTTTTCTCTCTTTTTCTTAGTAATAAATATTTCTGTCTTTTGCTTTTAGTGAAAAGAAAATGGTTGTTTTGTTCAAAAAAAAGAAAAGAAAATGATTGTTTAGTATTTGGATGCAGAACAACCAGAATTTCAAGAAATTAAGCATTGAAAAGAGGTAAAAGCCGCACTCATTTGTTAATTATGAAAATCTCGCATCCATTTTGCTTTCAGTAGTGTCTTTTTCTAACTTCTGTTTGTGAATACAAATGATTCTTCTAAGTTCTAACTAATCTTTAGTTAGAATATTTTCTAAAAAACTTAAATTGTTCAAAACAGTTATGATTTTAATGCGGAAGCAAAGATAAAGCCGGTCGATATTTATTATTTTTGGTTGTATGTATGATGATGATTTCAAATGCTCAATCATGCTTTGAAAGTTTGTTGGTACACAACATTATTACTTTTCAAGATATTATGACCGTATCACATCATATCATTGTTTAGAAAAATAACAAATCTCTCTGTGTTACAATTTGAGTCACTTGTTAAGTGAAAGACTGAAAGTTCATTTCAAGTTATTGATTGACAACTAACAAATGGTGTGCTAATTGACAACAATGTATTAAGTTAAATCAACTAACTCACTGATTAAATCAACTATCGTTGATCAACTAACTCTTTGACTGAATTAACAAGACATTGTCAGAGAAACAAATGGTCAACTGAATGTTTTACCACAACCACCAAATTAGCCTCCGCAACAGTATAAAATAAAATCTAAACGACAAGGACATGATATGTGTGATTAATGCAGACAGGACAAGTACAGACTGAGATTTATGTCAGAAATCAGAATCCATGGTTGTAAGAGTTTGTATTCTACATTGGCTGTTTTAGAAAAACGTAACAAAAGAGTTTGTTGGCACAATATCTACATTGGTCAATTGCTCACCACACTATATTGGCATCGGTAGGGTTTAAATTGCCTAATTCTACCAATCATTTATTTATCCACTATGGATTATATTCACATTCAAGTTGCAGATTACCAGTAAACCAAACTGAGGGAGCTGTTTCACAACTTTTCCATCCTCAAAACAAAGATTTGTATCATCATCGAGCAGTATACAACATCCGAGCATCGCAAATATGTGTACTATGACATTAGGGATACAAAAAGAGGCAAGAGCAGTCTCTAAGGCATATAATATTAAATTTTTACAAGAGAGTAGAAGCAAATGTTCTGGTTAATTATATCCCATCGGAGTAGATACACTCATCCTTAACCTGGCGGAAATTGGGATTTTTCGATGCAGCCGCCACTCTTTCTTTATCATTCAGCTGTTTATTCACTGCAAAGTGCAAATGGTGTTCAGAATTCTTTAAGGCGAGAGAAGGGTGGTGACCGATGCCATGAAGCGTGGTGGTAGCACAATACATGATAAGTTTTATAAGGTATCATTGTTATTTACCTACAAGAGTTACAGTTTGCTGAAGTTATATAATCTCTGTTATGTAATAATGAGCAGGCCACAAATCTGATCCTGACCAGCCTCAGCGCTATTTATTTACAGTGATCAACTTGATCAAACTATTAAATAATTTACTGAAATTGTATTGTTTCTCCTATGCTAATAATGGGCATGTAGCTGATATTCATTCACGAGAAGCATACCGGACAAAAGAGCTATTTAGATACATCAAAAATATTGTCGAACTGAGCAGGGGTCTGAATTCGATTGATGTGGAACCTTCTGTGCCTTGCAACAAATCAAAAAAAGTGCCAAAACACTCTTTCTCTGAAATGAAGCTGTGAGTTCTTTCTAAACCTCTAATGTGGATTATGTTAAGTTGGTCTGCCATAGTTTGCTCAATCTTTTTATCGTTTTATTGTCATTTACTTATATATACTATTTTCATGTGGATGTATCATCAGCTTAGCATGTGTTGAAGGCCAATGGATCACAGGAAAAATGGACTTAGTTGAAATGACCCAAACGAATTTTGGAGTTGAACCACAGTTGATAGATTATAAGAGTACAAAAGGTGGCAAACCCTCATATGGGGCGGTGCGAGAGAGGCAAAAGTAAGTTCTTGGTAGATAGAATATAGAAATTACACTTGTATTTTGTTTTTGTTTAATTCAATGGTAACTCATAAAATTATTAACATATGATAGGTATCAATTGATGGTGTATAAGCTGATATGAGACTCTCTTGTGAAAGGAAAATTCTAGCTTTATGTCTTTATGGATTACTTCGGTTTACCCGAAGGACTCCGAGATGAAATAGCTATGTTCGGTTTCCATGTAGTGGTTAGTAATCTTTATTATACAAGATTATTTCTATAGTCTTAATTTGAAAGGAATTAGTTTTAATTATATAGTCATCATCTTTTATTTGGTGTAGACGGTTGAACAAGTGATATCCAAGTATGTAGACATTTTCAAGTATCATTTTAATTGAACCTGCAACCAAGTATTATTCCAAGGGGTCCAAAATGAATAGATGAATTAACCATTTATTTGATAATTGATTTTTTCAATAGGAAAAACCCCTTAAAATACATGAAGTGTTCTTTCATTTGCTCGAAAAACCCACAATTTTTTTATATTCCAAAAAGATATTTATAGAGCATCGTTTTAATACACGAATATTCAAAATCCGTAAGTTTAACAAAACTAGATAACGAATATTCAAAATTCCTTTAAGTAATTATCCACACCTTCTTAACCACTATCTGGTTATTTTAAACAACCATTTGTGCTTCATAAAGATGTTCGTGGTCAACATTTTGATCCAAATCCTCCACGTCACCAGCTTCTCCTCACCGGATAATCCACCATATTGGGATTGTTAACTTTTTTTAATACTAACTTTTTTTGTCTTTTTGTTGTTTTAGAGACTTCTTTTTATTTTGTTGTTTTAAAAATAAATAAAAAATCTAAAATGGCCAATAAAACTATTGCAATTGAGAAACTTTGTTACAGAAATGTCAAATGGTTATAGAGATCAAGGAAAAAACATACGGTTGCTGCTCTTGTTGTAGAAGGACAAGGAAAAGAGAGGTTTGAATCGTCCATTGGAGGAAAACAGAAGAGCATGAAATCATTACGCCAAGTCATATTCCTTGTAATTTTGCAACCTTCATTGAGTCCCGTGGTGTAGAGAGAGAAGCAACTTCCACCCTCTGCTCATTTGCTTTGTAAGCTAAACTTATTTCTCCTTCTCTGTTAATTGTATTGGCCATCATCAACCTCAATAGCTTCCACTTGGTTCTCATGAACAGAGAGATCACAACCTCAATGTGTTGTTTCTCTGCAGAAACTCTTACTCTGCTTCGAGCGATTTCCTCCCATTGTAAAACAGACGCATATAAGAATCATAAGAAGACACAAAAATAAAGTCAAGAACACATCACAAGAAACCAAATATCCATGATAATCATCCTCTAAGGTGCCTTCAAAACGCTTATCATAATGCTGCAATATGAAGAAGAAAAAAAAAAGTATCACAATAAGATACAACAAACTTCAACCGAAAAGCTTTTACATGTTTAATTGTCATAGGATAAGACTGCCAAGTTTAAGCATTATGTGAAATTAATAATTTCATTCAGATATCGCCGTAATCCTTCTAATCAAAACCTCGAGCCGAAACTGCAAATAAAAACAAAAAGCTGCAATTTTCTGGAAACAGAAAACATTGAATTTTCGTCATCTTTCAAACTGATTTGCGGATGGAATATACCTCTGATTACTGTGATCTTGGATGTTATGGAAATATGAGAATGAGATCTTTGCAACGCTACCAAGATCAGCCTCTAAGTCTTTGCGGATCGTTGGGTAAATCGCCCTGAAAGATGTGTATATGATCCTGGTTTTCTCTTTTTCTTCCTTCGCTTCTCCAACAATGGTGATCCACATGATCAATACATAACGCTAATACAATCGCCAAAGATACCAAGACCCTGAAATTCTTAATTTCACATACCAAGACACATACAATTCTTAAGTCAACAAACATTCCAAACCCATTCTAGATCAATTCACAACAAAATGATAGCTAGGTTTGAGCCAAGATTCCTAAAAGTAACAACCATCCTAGTTTCAGTTAAACAGAGAGCAATCAAAATGAATCAACAAACCATAAAAACACTACCTGAGACAATCGGCGGCGAGATTTTCATTGAATCTCCGATTTGATAAAGAAACCACCATCACGCTCTAGATTCTTTCGTTTGGATCGGAGTAATCGCCGGAGAGGAGGAGGACGATCGGTACGGAATCATCGCCTTTTCCCTTTTTAATAAACTAATAATAATAGCAAGGTGGTGACACGTCAGCGTCTCAGCTTGTTTAAAAAAAAAAATCTCTTCGTTCAGATGCGTCTCAGCGAGACAGAGAAACAGAGAGAGAGGTGAAAAAATGATAAAGGCAGTGATGATGATGAACACACAAGGCAAACCACGCCTAGCCAAATTCTACGATTTCCTGGTTCGATTTTTGATTTTCTTTTCTCTGAATCAAATGTTGTTCATGTGACCGATTCTCAAACTTTTTGGATTTGTGTGTTTCAGCCTGTGGAGAAGCAACAGGAGCTCATACGCGGCGTGTTTTCAGGTTCCCCCTTCCCTCCTTCCCAGATTCTAAACCAACAATCAACTCAGTATCTTCTTCGATCCGTATTCATGGACTGAACAATTTCATAATCTGTACCTCTACGATCTCGATCTCGATCGATCCTGTGTTATTAATTCTGGCACTTGCGCTGGGTTTCGCGTTTAACTTTGGCAGTATTATGATCTGTAGTTCTGAATTTTGTTACAGTATTGTGCAGTAGACCTGAGAACGTAAGCAACTTTCTGGAGATTGATTCATTATTTGGCCCGGTAATGACTCCTTCACTACTTTGCTTTGTAACTTCGATCATCTTGATTTCTTAAAAAAAAAAAAGATTATTGCTTACTGTGTTTGAATATGTTTGCAGGACTCTCGGCTTGTATACAAGCACTACGCTACTCTCTACTTTGTGCTTGTTTTTGATGGTTCAGAGAATGAGCTTGCTATGCTTGATCTCATTCAAGGTGCGTTTGTTTAAATGTCATTCACTTTGCTTCCCAGTTTCCAATATGTATATCGCTTTGCTGTCAGTTAATCTTTTTCCGTTTCAATATGCGTGCTTTGGAATTGGAATGAGAAAGCTCTGTAATTGTAGCTTTGTTTTTTGGATATATCCACCATTTGTTTTCTTCATGTTTCACAACCGGAATTTGCAGATCCAACAACATCTTTTATATGGAGCTTCTGATAATAATTTTAAATGTGTTTAAGTCTCAGTATGTATACATACTTGAAGAGGAAACTGTGATTGCATGCAATCAGCTTTGAGGGAGTTAAAAACGTAGATACAGCAGAGACAATAGAGTTGTAGAATTTTGCAGTGCCTTGGCTCTTTCATTACAGCTTGTTGTTAAGTACAATACCTGTTTATGAATAGTAAGTGTAGGATGTGGTGTGGTTAACACAGATATGTTATGGGTGCTGAGTATTTTGGATTGGTGTTGGGATTGAGACTCTTTTTTAATGATATTTCGGTCTACTTGTTTTCCTTTCACTGAATACAGAGAGTATACTGGCTTTAGTCCTATAACATATGCTCTTGTTTTGCAGCATGTTTCACGTTTCCAACATATGACATATGCTCATGTATCTTTCGTTGTATGATGACCTAAGTTTGATTCTTGAATTGGCAGTTCTTGTTGAAACACTGGACAAATGCTTCAGCAATGTCTGCGAACTAGACATTGTGTTCAATTACAGCAAGGTAATGTTTTTTACATCCCACCATATAGCTGGTGCTGTGTATTGGTTTGGACACTTCTTGGGATAACTAAATGCAACAAAAGCCGTGTAGTAGTAATACTTTGTGTCAATCTTCTTTCTTTCGTTGGCAATGTTGCAGATGCACACAGTGTTAGATGAGATTGTGTTTGGAGGACAGGTACTGGAAACTAGTTCTGCGGAAGTCATTAGAGCTGTTGAAGAAATATCAAAGTAGGTATCTCTCTTCTATCTCTCTCTCTTTCTCTCTACTGTTGTCTGCGTTTGTGATGTGGAAGTAAACAGTTTCTCTTTTCGCGCATTGTGCAGATTAGAAGCTGCCTCGAACTCCATTTCACTTGTCCCAAACTCTGTTTCGGGGTGGCGAGGAGGCCGGTAGCTTCAAAACTATCATGAACCGTGACGGAGAAGAAGTGAGTCAAACATGTAACAAAAGGTTTATCGCAAAGGTGGAGTGATTTGATAGTCTTAATTATAAGAACGTTTTCTCTGATATAAAGTTCGACATTTGTACCTGCTTACGTCCTTGTTTTCATTTTTATTTTTATTTTTATTTTCGCTACTAGGATCGGAATGGTTTATCAAGTTTCTACTACATATTGAGTTGAAGTTTAATGTAAATTTTGTTTTCTCTCTTTTGTTAATAGATTCTTTTACATATGTTACAGTGCGGTATATTTGTTTGTTTCACTACCTTTCTGATATTTTTTTTGTTTTTTTTGTTGTGATTTGTAAGTTTGTAACTATATTTGTTCATGAAAATAACTGTATAAGATTCAATGCTGTGACACAAATTAATGTTAATTTTATGGCATTTAGCTCTTAGAGAGAGTTCCTACATTATGTTTCCTGTCGTCAGCATATAACCTCACGACCTATCCCTCTTTCGTCTATCTACATTCTACGCTCTTATTGTGTCTCTTTTAAACTCATCTCCAACCTCTATTACAGTTTTGCTAAATTCTTCATCTTATGATGCAACACCCATTTATCTGCAATTTAGTACATGAGATCATTACAAGGTATGTTTCAGAAAACCAAATCAACTTAATATTATAAATACTACATCTTGTTAATTATAAGTTTGGTGTCTAGGTGAGAGAACTATTGATGAACATAACCTTGAGGAGTGTCGTACCATAGATTCTAATTAGTCCATTGTACATACAATGTTCTTAAGTGTGTTGTTTCTTCTATATGGTGATCCAAACGTCTAACATGCACATGTAACTGTGAGATAGTTTTGAAAGGGGATACTGAATCTTCAATGTGATTTCTTCAATTTTCATAGTTTTAGTTTTAAAAAGAAACAAATTTGACCAGTATCCGAATTTAGATGGAATGTCTCCCTCTTTATGCTCCAAAGGTATTGGGTGGGCTACAAGAACAAGGAAAAAGTTGAAAATTTTGTGTTGTGTTGAAGACAAAAGAATATAAGTGGAAGATTCAAAGTAGAGTGATTTAATTGGGAAACGTAAGAGCGAAAAATATTTATACATAAAAAAGAGAAACTTGTTGGGTAAAGATGATACAACAAATCCAATATACATTTGTGCCCTAGAAGAATTGGTCAAGCTAGCAAATATGTACCATGGACCAAAGGGACTACCTTTGATCATATTTATATATATCTTATGTTTTCGTTTTCGTTTTTGTTTTTGCATCATGATTGATACCTCTCCCAATCTTGGGGCATTCTTCTAGTTGGTCCAACAGATTTCTTTTTCCACTTGTTCCCTTTTCACTTATGTTGGACCACTCCCACATTTGTTTCTCTTCATTCTTCCCTCTGCATATGTGATATATATCTTTTGATTTATGCGATTGATTCATCCAATAATAATTAAAGGAATAAAACGTGTATCCCCTAACATTTTCAAATATATTAGGAATAACAAACACTTAATTTTTTATTTTTTTAACACCAACAAACATTTAATTATACGTAGATTTCTGTGCGTTTGCTTTTTCTATAATTAACCAAATTCTGAGTAGAGTGTGTATGTCCTGAGATTATCTCTAATCTTCTATTGCTCTATTTTTGATGGAGTAACTCTAAAATAAGTTTTTTTTTTTTGTTCAACTCTCTACTCTTATTTTTTTCTTTCAAATAAATAGATTTTCTTTCAAACGTTAGCTTTAGTTTTTTGACTTACTCTTTGTTTCTTAAATAACAAATCTTATCCATTTATTTTACAAGATCAACAAACTCCTCATCCATTAAATTTATGTGGGCAAATGAATAAAATTGGAGAATATTAGTGGAGGAATGGGATTGGAAATGTTCTAAAAAAATATTTGATTAATGTGTTTGATTACGATAATTTGTGTTGAATTTATTTTTAAAATAGTAAATTTGGAGCTATACCTATGCTCGGTCAAACCATACTAATCTAAATAGCTGAATTTATTGTTAAAAATATATCGAACAGTTCATAACATGAATCTTTAGGAAGTGTGAAGAGACGCCTTCGAGGGGACAACATGAGGAGGTTACAGGAGCTGTACGCCAAAAAAAAAAAAAGCTCATAACATATGAGTATATGACAGCTGGAATTTGTACTGTTAATTATTTATATTTGTGGTACTCTTTTTTGAACTTAGGCTTATTTTGTGCCTACTTAAACCGTTTTTAAAAAAAAAATTAAATTAAATCACGAGGCCATATGGAAGCGACATGCTAAGTTAGAGAAGAAAAAAACAGCAAATCGAGGGACACATTTTATATTTTGTAATTAGACTTCTAAAATTCCAACAAAATCGTCAGAGTATTAAGTCCTCATAAGGGCTTTGTGGCAACATTTGTTTTTTTCGGTCAAATAAATGTATGATTTTATCATTGAATTCCAAATATTTTAATAGTAAGTGATTGTAAAATGTAAATGACCAACAGTATTGCCAATCCCACAAATGAAAACCTTGTTTTACAGTACATTTTGCAATAGTAATTAAACCATTGTTAATTTTCTTTTGTTAAAATTTAGTAATTAAATCATTTAAAAACTCGATCCATGTATCTGATTAAACCTTCAAATCTGATTAAGAACTAACACTAATCTATAGACCAACTATCCCTACAGAATATAGACATTACTTTGACATTATATTGTATCCGTATATTATTAAAGTAAGAAAAAGCATTCTTAGTTAGCCCCTATAATGATTTTTCATATTTTAAGAACGCATACCATACAAACAGAATTTTCAACAAAATAAAAGAAGAGAAAGCAGAATCCATCAAAAGGGCAGAGAGAAGAAACATTCCAGTCGTGTTTTGTAACTTTTGAGGAATGTCCCGTTTTTTTAGTTTATTAATGTGACCAAGACGACTCCTAAACCAACACATTTTTAAATGAAATTAAACATTAATTAAATTAGTTGTTTAATGACTTATCATTTGATCGCTTTACATGCATGCATGCGGAGAATTAAATCTCCCGGCTTCTCTCCACGTGGCACCCTGATTAACGACAAACGGATTAATTAAAGTAATCGACTCTATTGGAACTCGCGAAACTTTTCTTGGGTCCCACCGAATCCACCGAAGCCAACATCATCATCATTTGCATTTGCAATCAGCATCAAACACCGTGTAGTTTTATTGCTCTAGTACTGGACTACGAGCCGGTCTCTTCCACCTTTTTTTTTTTTTTTTTTTTTTTTAACACTGACAAATCTAATTTAAATTACGAAAACTGTTACAGTATAAGATAATTCTACAACGGACGATTATGCTGTCTTCAACGGCTCTACGACCGACAGCTCTATGACACCATTCTGTAGACCTCCTATAAGCTTGTCTCCATTAATCTGCTTAAATTATTAGCAAATAGCACACGTCGAGACTCGAAACCCAGATCTCCTGGTATAAAAACATTAATTCTCTAAAACCACTACGCTAAAGGGCTTCCACCTTCTTTTTTTTGTTTTGCGTATAGCCGTTTGGTTTTCTTCTTTCGGAGTAGTAAATTAAATATTTATAGGATAAATTTTGGAAATATACTATTTGCCTACTTTATTTTTTTGGTTTTTAAACATATATCTTTTATAGGTAAAATGATTAAATGATTCTAATTTACAATTTTCAACTAATTTAATAAAAACTAAATTTAAATAAAAAATAAAAAATATTAAGACTTGATTATGATTTTGTTTTATTTTAAAATATTAAACAATCCTAATTATCTGTTTAGATTTTATTAAAAATTCGTTAAAAATATAAAGTTATTTATATAAAGTTTAAATGAAGGTGAGATTAAGGTTATTTATAAAGTTTTAAAAATATTTAAATGTGTTTAAAGATAAACATTAAAAATAGAAGAAAGATTTATCAACTTTTAAAATTTTATAAATATATAAGTAAAGTTTGAATTTATAAAGTTTTATTTGGTTGAAATAGGATGAGACTAAAGTTATTTATATAAAGTTCTAAAAATATTAAAATTTGTTTAAAAACAAATAAAAAATATAATATAGATTTATCCATTTTTAAAATTTAAATATTTATATTTATCTAAAAAAAATTATTATATTATTTTTGAATTTTATTTTTAATTTGTAATTGTAATTATTTATTAATATTTTGTTTAAATTAGGTCAAAACAGTTTTTTACATTAAAATTGTATTTTTCAAAACAAAAAATCTTTAGGATATTTTTCAATTTTTTAAACATAAATATTATATTTTTCAAAGAATTCCTATTCATAAACTTTTCCACAAAAGCATCAGACCGAACGAAAATCTGTATAATTCGATTGTTTTTTTTTTTCAATATAGTTTCTATGTTAAATCTTAAACTGAATAAATAATTTACCTTGTGGATTTGACATCGTTATATATAAACCAGATGACTTAACTTGTGATACTTGAATTTAAAATAGATTACAAACAAATTAAGTTTCCATGTAAAGCTAATCCCGGAGTATAATTACGGAAAGCCGATCTCGTGCCTTAATTTAACTACACGTAGTTTATTTATAGGCATTAGCAAAATGCTTGCTTGTGTTTATTCATTATCACTAAATACCAACGCGCCGTTGAAACGCGTGGGTACAAATAC
This sequence comes from Noccaea bulbosa, assembly GCA_900406535.1. Taxonomy (NCBI): domain Eukaryota; kingdom Viridiplantae; phylum Streptophyta; class Magnoliopsida; order Brassicales; family Brassicaceae; genus Noccaea; species Noccaea bulbosa. Next base: position 34,648 of record OVBJ01000254.1, read on the forward strand.
GTGCGTGAACGCAGTGGCTTTGGATGTGAGCGTATTGGTCACGGGATGTTGGGACGCGTGAGATAATTAGTAGGCTTGCATGTATGTAGTGGCGAAACGTAACGCTTTGTGTCTCGGGGTAATCAAGGTTTTATGTTTCGAGCTTAACAAAATTACGTACAATAATTAAGAGTTATCAATTGTATAAATATTAACGTTCGACAGAGCATCTTTTGGAAAGTGGTGGTCGTCCCATTAGTCGAACTAAGTTGCGGCAATCTCAAGACGATCTGATATATATATACATTTTTTTTTTGTTTTAACAAGACGATCTGATTTTCACTTTTCTTGTATTAATTTGATTTTTCGAAATTTTAAAATGTTAGGAATTGATAGGTAACTTACGAAACAAGAATTGGTTAAATAATAAAGGGTCACAAACTCGCAATAATTTTTTTTTATCAGTTGTGTGTGTGTTTTTTTTTATAGTAACAATTTGGTCTACAGATCTATATTTTTTCATCTTGTAAGTTTACTGGTGGTAAAAAGGTTATCATTCATCCATATTTTTTTGTTAAATTATTATTTTTGGGGTAATAATTTCACCATTTCAATCTGTATATATTTTTATCTTCAAACAAAAAATTACAATCAATAAAAGTTTTAACTTTTAATTTAATAGTATTTATAAAACTTTTAATTTAATCCTATTCATACATATTGTTGGGGATAAATTATCAACAAAAAAACTTATATTTAACATATAACTGCAAGTAAATTTACGATACATGGGTGTCAAACACATGAGTAACCTCTGGATAATTGACCTCATATTGGAAACTCCAACAGCCGATGAATACGAAAACAAACAACTCTTGATACTAAATTTATGGGTGCCAAATATGAAATATGAAGATGGTGTAAGATGGGATGTGACAAATGCACATCTCAAGACCGGATAGATGTGTGTTTATACACGTTCAATTACGTTAGTTACTTCCGTTTAGATCAACTCCTTCAGTTACTTCCGTTTGTGGATAGAAAACACATTCTGGTTTAAGTGTTGCAAGGCCTTTGTATAGATACCATACATGTGATCCGAGTGACTTTGATTGCCTTTTTGTATGGTGCAAATTAATTTGTTATCTAATAGATAATTTTCACCCTCTCCAACAAATCTCACAAAGTAAACCAACAAATACTATAAATCTTGGACTAAAATATACATCTTTGTGATACTTTTCAGCTTTGTTTCTTATATATTATATTGTGAGTATATTGTCGAACTCGAGCGACCGTTTAGTTTTTGTGATTTAATTGCATGAAAAACTGCTAAAAAGACAAAATCGTAAAATATCATCAAAATTTAAATCTATACTAACAAAGATTCTGAATAAGAAGCCCTTCCGTGATCATCCATCGATCATATATACATTTCCTCATACCGTATCTTAATAACTTGGGTAAAGATACAAAAATAAGTTATCATGTGGTACTACTATTAGGTATAATGATTTAAGAGGTGGGTCCGATAGCTTTTTCTTTGTTTCTTTTCACTAGTTCAAGATCAAATTTATGGGGAGTATTATTAGTTCTTTGACCTTTCCTTTTTAGAGAGTCCTTCTTTGACCCATCAAGATTCAAGAGCAGAATCTCTCTCTCTTGCCAAGCTAAGAATGAAAAACCAAGGGCTATTGATGCTAAAGTAAATCACAAACTGGCACAAGGGATTTCTCTACAAAAAAATATATTACTAGAAATTCTTTAAGTTAACTTACAAATATGCTTAAACGAATTTGACAATCACAATCTATCCACGATTTAATTGCTCTAGTAACACTCTGTTCTCAGATCTAATACACGATCTTCGAACCTCTCAAGCCCTAACCCTTTGTTCTAGCTTTCTTACAAGACAAACTAAACCCAAAGTCTAAAGCTCTCTATTTGTGATAACCGCCTACAAGCAGCCAAGACATCCTATTTATACACAATAGGCATGCCGCGAAACCCTACAAGGTTTCTGCCTTGGTGATTACTCTAAATCTCCAAGATAATCTTTTTTCCTTATTTTTTTCTAGGAAAAAGAAATATTCCCATTTGTTTGATAGTTCCAATACTCCTCATCCAGCTCAGCTACCGCCTCTTCTGGATTCGTCATAATCCGCTACAAACTCGCATCCAGCTCAACAACTCTCCTTTAGCTTCGTTAAGCTCCGCTTAGCTCAGCTACAAGTCCGTCCGCACGTCCTGATGCACTTCCTGACTGATTCAGCTGCATCTTCAAAGAAGACATGAAAAATGGAAAAACTTGTATTATTAAATATAAAATGAATATATCGTTCATACATGTGTATGCACTGGTTAACTGGGGTGCTGCTTTGATGATTGTAGGAAGGTACTTCACTTGAATAGAGGGGATTCTTCCCTTTATCTTTTGGGTTCTTCACAATCTAATCTGTTAGCTTTCCTTTTCATGCAATATTTTTCCTTGTTACTCTAAAAACTCTTCCAAATCTTCCTGGATATTCTCATGTCATTATGATTCTAAATTCGTATTCTCTTTATCAAAAACCCCACAAGGAATTTGATTCTCCTGGGGTTTCGATACGTACTCAACAATACTACAACCATGATTAATTGTTTCTAGCGACACTATTGTGGATTCTTTTGTTTTACGATCGTGTCAAATTCCTTATAGCATATTTGCGATAAGTAACAACACTGCCTCGTTTGTTTTAAAACGAAACATGGTAGAATACACAATATCTATATATAACTAATTTAAATTGGGTATGTTCGTATACGTACCCCCAACCCCACTGCTCAGATGCAAAAAGCCCCGTGACACTCATCTTAATCATCTTTTAATTATTTTTTTTCCCCCTCCAAAAAACAACAATCTGTTTTCGTATTAACTTTTTATTTAGTACAATTTAATAGATTTTATTTTCTTAAAAATTGACTTTCCTAAAATTTTATTCTAGTTTTCATAAATTTTTTGTATATTGTGTTTCTTTTGTTTGGTTCAGTTTTTAAATAAACAAAAACTTTGACATTGTACAATAACGTTAACATAAGTAATTGATTACATCTTTCACTTTTTAGATCTTTTTTTGTGTGTTTAGATAAAACATTTTTTTCTTAAAGTCTTTGAGTTCATATATATGATATATAGATCTTTCATAGCATGATACATCTAATTGAAGCTCTTCTTTCACCATCTATCTACAAATCAAATTGGTAACATCAAGATAATATCTCTGATCACATCACTAAAATATACTATTGTATATTGATAGTTACCAATCACAGAAAAAACAGCAAAAACAGTAATACAGTTTATTTACTGCTGCTATATATATATCTTGTTTATGTCATTAGTCAAATTATCTACTTCGAATCAAAACATTCAGTACCATAATTGATTTCTTACCGTTATATTTACTTCTTTTGACTACTTAGTTATCGCTTCCCACTCTGTTTCAATTTTTAAAATTCTTACAATTTTATGTCACTAGTAAAACTATTTACATTGAACCCAAATGTTCTGAATAATGGAGGTTTTTTACTGTAGTAGATAAAGCATTAAACATACAAATCCATTCAAATTAAAAATGCCTTTATAGGGACGAAGACTAGTAATTCGTTGACGACAAGAGTAGGTAGACTCTAGCTAGCTACAAGTTTTGAAGAAATCTAATGACCAAATCTAAGTCATTTTTTACTTACATCATCATTAACCACATGAGGCTGAGCAGATATCGAACGTGTGATGGCGATGTGGAAGTAAAGGACGAGGCCACGCGCGGATGAGCAGGAGCGCGTGAGATTCAGGGTTTTAGGACAGAGATACAGAAAGAGACAGAGGTTTATAGCATTATATTGTAAGAGAAAACAATTAAAATCAAAAATTGAGCCTCGTGATCGGAGATTTTTTGCAGTGATGACTGTACTCTTTCTTCCTCTCCTCTCTCCCCCTTGTCACGTGGGCTAAATTTTGACCACCCTTCTTCAATGACCATCAACATCACATCACTCTTTCCTTCTTCTTCGATTTTTTTGTTATGTTTTACTCTACAAAACCAATAATAAAATTCAAATCCTTCTTATGTCGATCTGGTAAACATTCGTGTGTGAGTGACATAATAATTACTTTAAAAAGCAATGACGAATTAACGAGAGCTGTAAGTATGATCGTCCAAAAACGTATGTTTTTCATCCAACCACACTATCTCAATTATTAGCATTAAGATCTGCTATATCTACTAAAACCAAACTTCAATCTCTAATATTTGGAAGCATGTAAATGAATGATTTCATTTTGGCATATGTTACCGACTGTGTTTATGGGCACTTACATTCGGAAGCTTTGGATCCAAAAACTAGCTCATGCATTTGCATTTCTAACCGAAGATAAATTTCTCTTCATCAGTTTCTATATTTTTCTTTTTTTCTTACACATTAGTTTTGTCTTCTACAGATATTTTTATATCATATCTCCATATCTTATCATCCTTTGTCTAAAGGCTAATCACCTCCATAACTTGAAATAGGTTATATTGTAATTAAATTTTACTTCACACAGATTTTTTATAGACGAAGCATGTTTTATGTAATAAAATATGGACAATGATTAAAATATTACTCATTGTATTCTACAATATAAGATATTTGAATTTTTTTACATAAATTAAAAAACTTTAATATGTAAATTATTTTTTCACACCAACCATTTTTTAATAAATATCAATCAATCACAATTTAAGTATTTAAATACTATTGGTCAACATTAATTAGTAAAAAATAACTTAAAAAGTTTAAAACATCATATATAGTAAAATAAAAAAAATTCTCAAACATTTTATATTGTGGAATAGAGGGAATAGTATTTTATAGTTTGCTGTCCGAAGAAACTTGATATCATCGTATTTTGTAATAGAGAAAAAACATTAAAAATGCAAGCAAACCCATTTGAGTAAATGATAAGTATATAGTACTATTAATATTACTTCATAAAAAGCTGCGTCCCCACATATTCTATTGATTTTAAATATTCGTTTTACTATAAACCTGCATATAACATACACACTTCTGATTCTATATATAGGTGTGAGACCCTCCTCTCCATTCTTCACTTCACTCCAAAACGTGAGACCTGCAACTTGATTTATCATCTCCCAATTTTCTTTAGCTTATCTTAATTTACACCTAGGGTTTTTGAAACACAGTGAGCGAGAGAGAGATGATGCAGACTCCGTACAATACTTCAACGCAGGGGCAATATTGTCATTCTTGTGGAATGTTCCACCACCATAGCCAAAGCTGCTGCTACAATAACAACTCCAACTCAAACGCCGGATCTTACTCGATGGTGTTCTCCATGCAAAACGGCGGCGTTGTCGAGCAGAACGGCGAGGACTATAACCCTTCCGCCGTCGTTGATTGCACTCTCTCACTTGGAACTCCTTCCACACGTCTTTGCGAGGAAGACGAGAAACGCAGACGCTCTACTTCCTCAGGTGCTTCTTCTTGTATCTCCAACTTCTGGGACTTACTTCACACCAAAAACAACAACTCCAAAACGACGGCGTATAGTAATGTCCCTTCTTTCTCCACCAACAACAAGCCACCCCGTGGTTGCTCCAGAGGAAATGGCGGAGGAGGCGTTGGCGGCGGCGCTGGAGACTCTCTCCTCGCCAGACGCTGTGCCAACTGCGACACCACTTCTACTCCACTATGGAGGAATGGTCCTCGAGGCCCTAAGGTGATTAATTTTACTTTATTTAATTTAAATGCGGCTTCTTGTGAATAATCAACAAAAAAAAATTACAAAAAACATAACAGTTTAACAAAAAAGGCATGTCTAGCGATGTTTATTGAAAACAACACTAAAGTAGTGATTAGTTTCCATTAACTTTCATCGAATGTAGTTTTACAAAATTTAAAATTTAAATAATCATCACATTCACTAGGATTACAAAAGAAGTCATTTAGCTTATTTATTGAAAACAACAACATTAAATAGTGATACTGATGTGGATCGTTTTTGGATTTTGTAGTCCCTATGCAACGCATGCGGCATTCGTTTCAAGAAGGAAGAGAGAAGAACCACCGCGGCTTCAGGGAATACCGTCGTCGGAGCTTCACCTGTAGCAGCCGATCAGTACGGACATCACAACGCAGGCTACAACAACTACCATACTGCCACTGGTAACAATAATGGTGCTTCGTGGGCTCATCAACACGCGACGCAAAGGGGTCCCTGTAATTATCCGGCAAACGAGATCAGGTTCATGGATGATTACGGTGGAGGGGGAGCAAACAACGGTGACTCAGACGGCGGAGTTCCGTTCCTTTCGTGGAGGCTGAATGTGGCGGATAGGGCAAGTCTTGTCCATGACTTTACCAGATGAAAAAAGAAAAAGAAGTTGACGTTAGATTCTTAAAATTTCCATGTGGCTTAATTATGTCTAATTGAAAAAAGAAAGAAAATGTTTGAAAAAAAAAGAGTAGTGGTGTATATCGATTATCGAATCGAGAGGAGATGTTGATGGTATTGATAGCGACGGTCTAACTTATGGTTTATCTATAAAGTACCGTTCTGGTCAATTTTTATATTTTCTATATTTATTTTTCAATAAAAATCACTTCCTTGTTATGGAAATTTTCTCTGCCTTCGTCATTTAGATGAATAACAAAGTTAGATTCTTCTGCTGATATTGAAATTATATATCAAACGGACACAGTGATGTAATCAAAACATTCGAGTTTTAGTAAGAAAAAAAAGAGAGTCGAAAATTAAAAAATAAAAAGATGTACAATAAGAAAAACTCAGACCAAAAATATAGACATAGGATATAACTCTTTTAATGTATACAGTTTTGAGTTTGAACGGAGAAGTTTCAGTTCCACCTGAGTCCCTGAATTTCACAACTGAGACTTTAGTTATTAACATTATTTTTCGATTGGTTAATATAAGAAAGAACAAAAAAAAATTAAATAGAGAGTTAGTTGTTTGGTAGTGAAGATTGAAATCTGATCGTCGAATTGGGAGATTAGATTCTGATCGTACCAATGTGGGTTTACTCATGTCTGAGTACTGTTGTGTTTCAGTTTGGATCAGAGCATTGTAGTGATTTAATGAACTTATCTTGTCGTATTATGCTCTGTTCTGTCCTTTATATTTTGACCGTCGTTTTGTCCTTTTCTAATTTACCTCTTCTTGACCTTTTGTTAGTGTCAATATGCGCTCTACAGAATATTTTTTTTTTCGTTTTTCTTTCTTTTTATTATTAGTTTTCCGATTTTACTGAACCGATTCTGCAACATTGTTTGTACTAATTCTACCAGCTTTTAATCTACTCTGCACGATCACACACACACACACACAAATCTGACTATTATTATATTTCATATCCCAGTCGTCGACGACAAATATTCAACTTTCTTCCATCTCCACCACAAGAAATTATATTTTACTTCTATGTACGATCATATATATCATTCATTAAGATTTATAATAGTAATAACTGAACCAAAGCAATTGGGCTAATGAAATGGGCCGAGCAATATTTTCTTGAAGCCCAAATTAAGAATTTGTTTGGACTTTACCGCGCGAGAAATTAGTTTCCTGACTCTTCTTCAATCCGTGATATGACGATCGGACTTTTAACCAACTCAGCCGTCGCAATGTCCTCCGTAAAACCCTAGCCGCCGTAAATCAATCATCAATGCCGTCGGATTCTTCAATCGCCGCCGTTAATCTGGAGGTTTCGGAAGTCTCTTCTTTTTCTAGAATCAACTTCCGACCCCGTAAAATCCGAAAAGTTTCGTCAGATCCTGTAAATCCGCCGCTGCAAATCACAGCGTCTCCTCTATCTTCCAAATCGACGGTTGACATCGCTCTCCGCCACCTACAGAGCTCCGATGAAGTCCTCGGAACCGTAATCTCCGCGCATAACAATTCTCCGGTGTTCGAGTCAAGCAGCCCTCCGTTCCTCTCCCTCGCGAGATCAATCCTCTACCAACAGCTCGCCACCAAAGCAGCGAAATGCATCTACGATCGATTCCTCTCCTTATTCGACGGCGGTGAATCAGGTGTCCTCCCTGAAGCCGTCACCTCAATCTCCGCCGTTGATCTCCGTAAGATCGGCGTCTCCGGTAGAAAAGCGAGCTACCTCCACGATCTAGCAGCTAAGTACACCAGCGGCGTCCTCTCCGACGAAATGATTCTAGAAATGAGCGACGAAGAGCTGATCGATCGATTAACTTTGGTGAAAGGAATTGGAGTGTGGACTGTTCACATGTTCATGATCTTCTCGTTGCACAGGCCTGATGTATTGCCTGTGGGTGATCTTGGTGTGAGAAAAGGCGTCAAAGATCTCTATGGTTTGAAAAATCTTCCTGGTCCATTGCAGATGGAGCAGCTATGCGAGAAATGGCGACCTTATCGGTCCGTTGGTTCATGGTACATGTGGAGGCTAATCGAGGCAGCTAAAACCAAACTGTCCAAATAGCAAAAGGGACATCTTCACCTGACTGGTAACAGTACCTAAACCTCTCTGCCATTGATTGCTCTGTTGCAGATAAACAATCTTGACTCTTTATATTGTTCTCAAGTAGATTTCATGCTTGACTTGGAAAATTTGAACAGCTAAGAGACAGTTACTAGTTAGTTTAACACATTAGACATCAAGTTTCGTGAATTGGTATGACTTATGATTAGTAGTTTTTTATCTTTGGAAATAGGTTATAGAAATCTTCCAAGAATCCTTAAACTAGCATTTTTTGTTCTTTCTATATTTGGCATCAAGACATCAAGTTTTCTTTGCTGTATCTTGTACATTCTAGCAATAATCGTCTTACTTTGATTGATTGTAATTGATCTGGGATAATTTCATACTCAAGACCCACTTGTTCTTGGTCTGCCAGCTAAATCTGATCCTGTGACGAAGAAGCTAATTCCACGCCCACCACTTTGCGTATTTCCTTCACTTGCTTGAAATCTTTTACTTTTCCTTGTTTTTGTTTTCCCGTCTTTGCAAATTAGAGCACGTGAGGGGACTTTATTTGTAAAAGTAAGTTAGTTATCCTTGTTCCATCGGGGTTGAACATTTCTAGGATCCATGTGATTGTTGTAACTTGTAAGTTCGTGTATGTATCATAATATTTCATCGTGTTCTTGGATTCGAGAGCATGGCTTAATTTTTCACTATTCTGTGTATATCCGCCTTGTACTGGGCTTTTCCCGAAGTCTTCAGCGGCCCAATTTATATATTTAGAAAGCTTGGATCTGATTTTGCCATGTCACTCGCATATATGATCAACACTCAACAGACAAGAGCGGCATTGTTTTCCTTATGGAGATTATTTGCTCGTATTAAGGGAATCCAGATTAAGATCTGAATATGTCACGCCTAAATAATCAACCTCTTGAAATTTTGTATATGGCAACGGCAAATATATATTTTCATTGATTTCAAGTATTTGGTAAACATCATACAGTGCAACACAGCTGTGGGTAACAAGGAATCTGAAAACAAGACATGAGGCATGTGGAGATAGATAAAAGCGCAGGTCTTTGTTTGTGCTTATGTGGACCAGCTTTTCATTCTTTCACACTTTAATTCCTCAACCCTCCCCACCAGGAAAAAAAAAGAGTAATTTATTATGTCTTCACTTTCAAGACTATGATTAACTCTGATTACTTATTGATTGTTGATGCCTAAACAATACATATTTCTACTGTTAGAAACCCTAATTTCTTCGTTCGTATTGGATTTTGATGCCGTAGTAATTTAGATTAATTTCCATGCAAACCACAGCTCACCGCCGTTATCGATGATATTGTCTAATTTACTACTGAAACATATATCGGATGGTTTTCAAAATTCTTTGTTGTTTAGTGGTATGTTAAAATTATCATTTATATATGTAAATGTCTAACAACTAACACAAGAATTCAAGTTAATTTGCTAGACTAAAAACATATAAACTAAGAATTAGAAACTGTTTTTTTCACAATGAAATGAATGCATAAAGTCCCTTCGGGGACATCCGATAAAAAGAAATGAATGCATAACTAGTTCCACAAACTTCTTCTCCATCTCTCATCCCACACCCTAAAGTCTTAACTAGTATGTAGTTTGATATAGTTTGACTAAGCTAGTGATTTTGCAGACAAAAATTAATTAGTAATTAACTCCAATTGCCATCAATACTCCCACCATCACAAAAGAAAATTGAGAGAGTGAGATAACTGCAATAATGGGGGATGGGCCACTGTTGCAGCTGGTGAGAGATAACAAACATATGGCAATGTCTCGAAATCAAGAAGCACCTCCACCACTACTCTCTCTCTAGTAGGTTTGTGTTTTTATAATCAATTTTTTTTTCTGTTGGATTTTCATGTGAAATAAACCTGATGGGTGATGGGAAACAGATGCACATACACGTCACCACCACCTGTTCTATTTCTCCCTCATCTTCAATAACAAGCTCATCTTGCACATTACTCTTCACTGAAACAATAAGCTCTTTAATCCCCCCAGGTGAGTCCCAAAATTCATCAGATTTTTTTTTTTTTTTTTTTTTTCATATATATTCCCTAATTTAAACTAAAGTAAACATTTCTCAAATGAGAGATTTTATTGCATGCGTTAGTGAATGACTGACTATATAACAATCTTTTGTTCTTTTGAATTAAACTTTAACAAAGTCTTTTGCTTCTTTTGGGTCAGGTTTACAATGGAACTCGGAGGAAAATGCAATGCAGTTACTTCCACAACAATGATCTCAACCAAAGCCTTAGAAGTAAAACCATATACCAGCCCGGATCCGGAAGCCAAACCCGGTTCAGATCCGATCTCCAAACCTACCACCGTCGTCAAGAAAGAAAACCAAAAACCAAAGACACGTGGCGACCAAGCAGCTAAGTACAGGGAATGCCAGAAGAACCACGCGGCCTTAACCGGAGGACAAGTGGTGGACGGATGCTGCGAGTTCATGCCCGGCGGAGAAGAAGGTACGCTCGGAGCGCTAAAATGCGCCGCCTGTAACTGCCACCGGAGCTTCCACAGGAGAGAAGTGTACGGACCAAGAAATAGTACACGAGAGATGATAACTCCGGCGTTTTACTGCAGCAGCAGCTCGTACAAGATGATGCAGCCACGTGGAGTTTATCCAACGGGTGAGATTGGAAGGAGGACTTCGTCTTCAAGCGAGGATATGAAGAAGATTCTGAGTCATCGGAGCCAGAACATTAATGGAAACGGGTTGATGATGACGATGATGATGAGGAAGAAGAAGAGGGTGAGGACAAAGATCGATGAAGAGCAGAAGGAGAAGATGAAGGAGTTTGCAGAGGGATTAGGGTGGAGGATGCAGAAGAAAGATGAAGAAGAGATTGATAAGTTTTGTAGGACGGTGAATCTGAGGAGTCAGGTTTTCAAAGTGTGGATGCATAATAACAAACAAGCAATGAAGAGGAGGAATAGTAACACTAGTGATCTTCAAGAGTGAAAATTAAATTCTGTTTTTTTTTTTTTTGCCATAAAGTTGTTGAGAATCTTGAGTAAGAATCCGTGACTAGTTTATAGGATTGTAGATGCAAAATCTGGACAACAGAAGCATCAACTTTGTTTTGATTCCCTTATCTTGATTTTTTTTTTTATAATTAGTTTGTGGTTGAATGATGAAGTGATAAACTTGGACAGGTAAATGGAAAGGAATAAAAGATGATTTAACCAATAAATTAGTTTAAAAGTGATTAAATCACAAATCGGCTGGAATAGCTCAGTTGGTTAGAGCGTGTGGCTGTTAACCACAAGGTCGGAGGTTCGACCCCTCCTTCTAGCGTTTTTTTCTATTTTGTTGACTCCTTTAATTCTGAAAGCTTAAGCAATGTATATGTGTAAGTCCAGCGAGAAAACATGGGCCACATTCAGTGTGGTTCTTCATTTGGTTCATGGTCGATTCAGAATCGACCGATCCAAACCAAATTTGAGCTACGAGCCATTGCCAGAGCTGTCTAGAGTTGTCTTATCTTAATTGTTTTTATCATATTTTTACGGGTGGACAAATAATTAAGCATAATGTATTTTTTGTTAAGAAGGAGAAAGATAGTGATCAGGAAGATAACCGAAGAGGTACATTTGTTTTTCCTTAACTAGAGGAAATTGCGTTTATCGATAATGGTTGGTTTTTCTAACAAAGACTAATTGCTTACGTTTGCAACTCACTTAACTTTGAGATACAACAACAATCGTATAATATTAGTCTTCCTAGTGTATGATTATTATACTTGTGTTCTTTTTTTTTCGTTTGTGTACTATTTTTTCTCTCTCAGATGTCTAGAACTTGTGTTTAGTCATTTAATATGTAATGCAACATATGCTGTGAGACGCAGCGACTATGACAACGTTATCGGTGCTCTGCTCAACGTGAAAGTCAATCATGATTCAAAAGGCAACAACACAGCTTGATCAATTCTCTCTATAGCCGCATTTCTCATCTTGTTATCAATAACATATGTTTGAAAATTTCACATTTGAAGTAAGTTGAGATCTATAATAATAAACATAAGACATTAGACCAATACTAACTTCAAAAAAGGTTCTAAACTTAGAGCATTTCGTCCAAAAAATATTCAGTCCATCTTGATATTACGTGAATTTGTCAACACGTACTGTAAAATTTTATTTGCTAATGGTTGCCCAGAGATTTTCATTGATCGTGCAAGTTTTCAACAAGTTGCAACATCCTTTTCTTTTTGTCTAAGAATAATAAATTGTTTGATTTGAATGATACAAAGAAAAGTTAGTTTTTCACACGACAAGTTAGTCTAAACTCTAAAGCCATTGTCTATTTTGAATTTGTCTTAAAGATGTAGACGTAATTAGTCAGCATAAACACAACTGACCGGCGATTTAATTGGGACATGATGTATAACATCATGTAGGTGTAACATTAACACATGCTTTATTATTCAACTATACACGTATTTAATTTTTGTTAGTTGGAGATCTAGACAAAACTAATAGTCAACAGATCTACTATTTTTTCTTTTTCATTTCACAAAGCCAACTTTGTGGCCTACTTACTTAAATAAACAACACCATAGAGAAAGATTCAACAACACACCTAACACAAAAACTTTTTTCTACATCACACCACCATGTTTAGAGCCATGAGCACCCGGAAAATCCACGGCGGCTACGAAAAGCTCGGCGAGGAAGAACCGAGACTGAAGAGGGTCTCGAGCGTTCCGGCGAGTGTTTACGGTACTTCAAGAAACCCCATTGAAGAGGTGAAGAAGACGCCGACGACACCGTCTTCGGCGAAATCCAGCGGCGGTTCTGTTCATCCTCTTTTTAGTTTCTTCGACGTTCGTTTTCAAAGGAAGAAGAAGAAGAAGAAGACGCCGAAGAAGAGTTCACCGACGGCGAATCCGGAGTTTGCTAGGTATATGGAGTATGTGAAGGAAGGAGGTGTGTGGGATCCGAATTCTAACTCACCTGTGATTCATTACAGATAGATTCGACGAAGGAAGATGAATAAAGATTTGTTGTATATTTCTTTTTTCTATATATATATGTAAACTATGAGAAAGAAAACAAGTTCGTGATTTGATTCAAAAGATGGGACAACACTAAGAATTTTGTCATTTTCAGCGAATTGATATATTAAAAAGTTTGAGTGTTTAGTACACTTTCATTGAGTTCTCAAGAATAAAATAAATTCAAGATCCATGAGCTTATTATGATTAGCAACTTGTTGTGGATTTTTCTGTTTATAATGACATGTTTATAAAATCGAATCAATTCGTAGCTGCTGATGTTGGAGGTCCACAGTTGCCTGCTTTGAATCAGGTTCTATATTCTTGATTTCATACCTTTAACTTTTGATTCAAAAATTCAAAATAAAAGGAAGAAAATTTCAAAATCAAAATTTCCTGGCAGATGCATTTGATCTTTTCGTCTCACCAAATAGTAAAGTTTTTATTTATTAAAAAACGATTATAATAATGAACAAAAAATAGATGATAATAGTCTCCACTATTTGGAAGACAAGATTTTTAAAATCAATTATTTTGTTAATATATTTTGAATACTCTCGCAAGCGTGTTCACATGTGTCACGTTTATGAATTGGCACTAAAAAAAAGAGAGTCAGATTCCAGATTTGAAGATGACAGAAAACAACATTTAAAAAATATTTTCATTCGTTTTCAAAATGGGCTTTACAGATTAGCGAACAGACAAATTGGGCCACGGGTTAAAAAGCTAAAACCAAAAATTTGTTGCTTTTAGGAACACAATGTTGCCACGTCGTCATTTTTATGACGTTAATGAATATTCGAGATATGACCCACTTTAACAACAACAGATCCCTTGGACGATGTCGTTTCGATGACTCTCGAAACCCTACCGTGTATTATTCACGCAAAATACCCCTCGTAATCGCGCCGACCTTTCTCGCAAAGTCATATCCTCAAAGGTTAAATCCGTCTTTTCAGATACCTCCAAAAGACACGTTTTGGCTAAAATGTTCGACGACCAAGGAGGAGTAGACGAATATTTTCAAAATTTAAAGATTTTAAGATAAAAAAGAAAATTAACGAATTTGTTAAGAAATGGGTCGCCAAGAATAGGGGAAGCAAAGAAGAAAGAAAAAAAGAGCGTTTTCAAATCAAATATTTGCGGAGAGACAAAGCGGAGGTCTCGTTTCCGATAAAAAGCCTTGGAGAAGAGGTTTTCTTCTTCTTCCCTCCTCCTCCTCCTCTGCATCTCTTATACGATGCCGTATCGAACCTCTTCTTCTTATTCTTCCAATCCTCGCCGTCGTATCGTTTCCGTCTAACTAGGATCTTCCGTTCGGATCTTCTTAGCTTCTTCCGTGGAGATCTCCTTCGCGCGTGAGGTAATTGTTCTTTTACGCCTGGGGATTTTTGTTTCTATTGATGTTTTATGCGTGTTGTTCGGTGGAATTTCTGGAAAATTTGTTATCGTAGGTTTGAATATTGGGGGTATCTGTTCTGGCTTGCACTGGGAGATTCGATTGACTTCTCGGCTTGACCTTTTGGTAGCTTCTAGATTATCGATTTGTGGTTGATTTGCTAGCTTCCTCTCGATTTTAGGTTTTCGTGAGCTGCTTTTCTCGAAATTTCGCGAGAATCTGTGTTGAATAAAGTTTTGGTTAGGTGTAGCTTCGTGGTGTCGATGGTGTGGGTTGAGCACGCGGTCTTTGCTCTGTACCTTCCCCAATAGCTAATTCTCACTTTACCTCATTTGTTAATTGATTTGAGTTTTGCATTTCGTACTTGTTTCGTTTTCATTTCTGATTCGTGACTGAAATGATAACGCCCTTGTTGTTTTGTTTCATCTATTGGTGTTGACTAATTTGGAAATCTTCAATGATGCAGAGCCATGCCTACTTTTTCTGCGATTGCTTTGGATAGAATGCTAGAGCCAGGGGCTTCCTCATCAGCAGAGACTGTTCCAACCACGAAATCGTTTTATTCAAAGCCACCAATATCTAAACTGGAGAAAGGTAAAGATAAATTACCTAACGAGAGGACACTCACTCGTCCTCATATGTCACCGGCTCTGTACGCCACTCCTGATGCAATTCTTCTCCCCAATTCGCCATCTTCTTTCCCACCATCGCCGTATATCATCAACCACAAATCACGCGGACCGCGTCTGGTGAAAAG
The DNA here is from genome assembly GCA_900406535.1 of Noccaea bulbosa. Taxonomy (NCBI): domain Eukaryota; kingdom Viridiplantae; phylum Streptophyta; class Magnoliopsida; order Brassicales; family Brassicaceae; genus Noccaea; species Noccaea bulbosa. The sequence goes on from OVBJ01000254.1 coordinate 50,338, forward strand.
CTCTTCTGAGGCTAATGTGGCCTCCCAACAGAAGACCATGGATGATGAAACCGCTACTGGTGAAACAGACGCAAAGGCTTCACCTCGGAGGAAGTCCACCTCGTTCTCATTTCCTACAAGTGAGGCTGTTGAAGAGGATTATTCCTGTGGTGTCCATGCTCGTCCAGTTGGAAACTTTGATTTTGATGGGGTTGTTGATGGTCCTGTTGAGCAATGGAGTCCGCTTAACGAGAAAACTGGAAATGGAAAGTCGGAGTTGGATAATGCTGCCAATGGTGTAGAACGGGAAAATGATCTGCCGGAGCCTGTCACGCCCAAAGCAGACAAGGAGAGTGAGTCTGAAGATTTCTATGACCCTGGTGAATCAGCAAGCTTCACAAGTGATGCAGGAGAGGAAGGTTCACAAAGACTTGCTACACCTGTGGGAGAGTTTTACGACGCTTGGGATGGTACGTATCTAAATCTCACTATCTTACTAAGTATTTCCTTGTGAAATGGCTATGATTGCGTCTGATCTTAACGTTCTCAGGATAGTATTGATCCGTCACATTTTAGAGTCCCTTATCTTTTACTCTTGAGTGTTTGTGGATATATCAGTATTGTTTCCTTAACGTGCAGTAGTTGCCTTTTCTTGTTTGGGAATTCTGTATGCTTCTGGATATCTTGCGAGTGATGAGTCATTTTTTTTCCAAATCATTAGGATTACGGCATAATTCTTTTGCCATGTATTTGTAAACTATTCTAAAATATCAAGATTAAATCGATGTTATTAATGGAATTGCTTTCTAATCCATATAATACCATGACGTTGAAGCTCTTATCTGTTTTGCTTTTCCAGAGCTATCAACCGACAGTGGAATGCAGAGTTCAGTTAACAACATCGAATCTGAACTAAGGGAGATAAGGCTGAGTTTGGTAATGGAAATCGAGAAGAGAAAACAAACAGAGGAGGCTCTGGAGGAGATGCGAATTCACTGGCAGAGACTCCGTGAGCAGCTGGCCCAGGTGGGTCTGTTCGTTCCTATCGATCCAACCACCTCCACCAACAACATGAACTTATCAGAAGAGTTACGCTGCCAACTCGAGGTTGCTAGGTTTGTCTCTGACTCTCTAGGCAGAGGTATGGCTAAGGCGGAGGTAGAGATGGAGATGGAATCGATGCTGGAAACTAAGAACTTCGAAATCACACGATTGTCTGACCGTCTTCACTACTACGAGGCCGTGAACCGAGAAATGTCCCAACGAAACCAAGAGGCCATAGGTAGAAAAGAAAGTCACCCTCATTCACCAACGTACCCTTTGTCATTTCTATCTTTCTGTATAAATCTAATCTCGCAAACTTTTGTTGGTAGCAGAGGTGGCACGAAGAGAGAGGCAGAAGAGAAAGAAGAGGCAGAGATGGATTTGGGGATCAATTGCAGCAACCATTACTCTTGGAAGCGCGGCATTGGCATGGTCTTACATCCCTGCATCGAAACCATCATCATCCGAAGTATCACAAAGTCTTAAGGATGATTAAATTAAGTAAGTCTCTTGTCTCGATAGTGGAGTTTGATGTGAGCAAGAGAAAAATAAGGTCCAGGACGTTTAGCACGCCTTGTGAATAGAAAATATATACATATATATCTGCTTTTTTACCTGTTCCAAGAGAATGTATAGCTCGGAGTAGCTGCAAAACACTTTTGTTTCTTTCTTTTGCGGTGGCATACTGAGTGGCAAGCCACAGTCGCTAATATTTGGTTCCGGTTTGGTTCTTGTTACCTATTAACATTCAATGTTAGTTCATAGTATTGCTAGCTGCTTTGGCTTTTATTGCCTTCATTTGGCTCGAGATCCCAAAGAAACCCTTCACGGGTATGTTTTGAATTTAAGTTTCTTGGTTTTCTGAATAAATTATTTGCAATTTCAAAAACCAAAGGGGTTGAGGGATGCAATATCATTGGTTTCTGAATTAATAAAAATTATGTCGAAATTTAAAGAATTAAAGCTTTCTTGGCTTACAAATGTTAATTAAAAGGTTTTATTTGCTCATCTATCGTCTTTAAACCAGTTAAGTACAACGTGCGCTGCAAAAGCTAGACTAAATGAAGCTGCAACAAGAAACAAAGATATTTGGAGTAATAGAGATGACTCGAAGGCTTCAAAGAGAAGCAAGTTCCACGTTGTGTACCATACGCTGCAGAAAATAGATCCCACGATTGCACCTACCACAACTTGACTGCTTGTGTGTAGTTTCTGAGAAACCCTTAGTCGTATCTGCGCATGGAGTTTAAGTTGGTATTAAACAAATGTAATCGCACAATTGCAGAGGGATATCAATACAATTTGGTTACCAAGCTGCTCAATAATTTCAACTGTTGCGTAGACTTACAAAATATGAACCAAATGCGAGGATAAAGCCGCTAAGGAACAAGGAGACTTTATTGGTTCCAAGCCATTCCATAACTGCAGAATAACATGACCGGACATGAGTAAATCCATTTGTCTTAAACTGTTCCATGAGAGTGTGAACAAACGAAGACTAGTTCCACGTGTTTTTTTAGCTGCTTACCGGACAAAACAGCAAACACAGATATGAAAGAAATGGATTGAGCGTGAGTAGACGGCATCCCAGGATCAGTTCGCGAGGTTGTATCAGGCCTCTCTTGGTTAAGTATACGTTTGAGACCTACGGAGAGAGCCGAATTCGAAACTGATCCAATGATAGCCCACAAGGCTGCACCATCATGTCGCAGAAGAATGATTGAAGCAAATAGACCAGACACTACCCATTTGCTCTGTCATTTTGAAAACCATAAAAAGATACTTCATAAAAAAAAAGAGGCATTTCATCGAACACATTGCGTGCATGAAGGATTTTCAATCCAATTACTAACCAGATGATTCAGTATGGCTTCGATTCCACCGCCGCCGGCGACCATCTCGTTTCCTTTGATGAATGATTCTTGCTCGACCGCCCCAATTTGTTCGTTTCCGTCTCTGCAACCGAATCTTTTGACTAAACCGGTCATGGATCTAGCGCCAGAAAGATACAAAGGAAAGCCCCGAGGGATGATGATCGAACTATATCTCCGAAATCGGGTTGAGATTTCCGATGTTCTAGAGTAGTAGGAAGGATCAACGTAGAAATTGCAGGAGGGATTGTGGAGAAGGAGAGAAGACGCTGCCATTTCCGAAAAAAAGGAATAATAAAGTCAACGTAGAATCAAATGCAGACGGAAACTATATGATGAAATTGTAAGGCAAAGAAAGGAACAGATGCAAATCGAGAAATCAATCGTCTGGTGGAGAAGAAATAACCTGAGAGCTTCTTCAATCTTCTTCTTTCGCGTTTTTACGGTTTTGTTGCTTGAAAGCGACGAAATGTTGCAACTCCGGGGGGATTTTAGTATGTTCTTTCCATTCATCTTCATCCACGTGGCGTATTGTGGAGTCAACGTGTAAACCAATACTGAAGCTAATTAACGGGCTTATGTTTCTTCACATGAGGCCTGTGTACCAAAATTATAGGCCCATCTTATTTATCTGTTTCTGGCAAATACCGGAAGAAATTTAATGTATAGATTTCTCGGCTGAAAAGATTAAAAGAGTATATGTGTTTTTTTTTTTTTTTTTTTTTTTTTTTTTTTTTTTTTAATTAAAAAAAAAACNTAACATCATAAAAGACACTAAAAGAGTATGTTATATTGACAAAGTTAATTCATTAAATTCGAATATAACCTATATTATAATATCAACGGTGACAAAGCCGTGTACACGTTGGTTTATTCGGAAGAATGTTTTAAATGTTTCAGCGTTTTTGAATACATGTTACGTTCTGGAGACATATATAAATATTTGGATAAAATATATTGATAAAGTTTAGATATGAAAATTGGAGGTAAGTAAACCCTTTTCACAAAAAAAAAGAAAAAGAAAATGGAAATATGGAGGTCGAATATGCCTTGAAGAATTTTCATTAAAACATATGATTTATTTTAGTTATATACAAATATATAGATGGAGGTCGAATATGGCTTGAAGAATTTTCCACGTATGCGTGCTAACCATGGGATAAAGTTATAGAACGACATAAAAGGAGAGTGTATCTTTATAATTTGACCAATTGTTATCAGATTAAACCACTTTACGTATGCAGTAAGCTTACAAATTAGATGATTGTCCATTTCTTTTTGGCTACGAACTATTTAAGCTTATGTGTAAAATGATTCTTCTTGTTTAAAATTTTGTAACTTTTATTGCATGATCGTAAAATATCTAGCCTAACTTATCTTGAACATAAACGACTCTTAGTACTCAAGAAACAGTCGAATTGTGTTATGCTACAAGAACATTTATTTGATTAAATTTTATCAAAAATTAACAAAAATTAAAGTTATACCAAAATATGTTACATGGCGATAGTATATATTAGTAATTTTTTGCTTTTCTTAATTTCTTTTTTTTTGGGTGTGGCTGAAATCGTTTTCAAGGCACACAATATTATAGTTAGCAGAAACAAAATAGCAGTTTAAACTGTAATTTGTAAAAAAAAACTTGTAATTAGATTCCCTCTGACTAATTACATTTGCCTATATTTAAATTCTTTCTAGAAGCGGTCAAATTTGTTGAAGCCATAACAACGTAGTAATTCTTTTTCAATAATCAATATATACGTAATTAAAACTCTAGCCTTTAGCAATATGGTTTATTATACTTCCACTTCGTTTTTCTCTTTTGATATTCGATTCGTATATTTATCTATATCAACTGTTGTGTGGTAGTAGTCTATGGAAAATAAATACCGTGGTCACATCAAATCTGAAAGCATTATACAGAAGGTTTGCATTTATTTCATCCAAGTGTTTCCATGTAATTCCATAAGATAAAAATAGTTAGAAGCTGAAAAAAATGGTATACCTAAAAGTGTTGTTAAAAAGAGTGAAGTATGGGGTGAAACCGTGTAAGTGGGATACAATGGGCGGAGTGATGTTTACCACACGCCATGGCGTCTTCAAATTGGAGATAGAAACTGCACGTCGTTTTTATAAAAATATATATTTAACTAAGAGCAAGATGTGTCCATCACTCTGTCAAACTCAATCTTCAAAGTACAGTTTTGGCAGAGATTGACGATGACCCAGTGAAATTTTTTTAAAAATTTAAAAAACATTGCGAAGTTCAGAACTGTATGGAGATGATACGGTGTCGTTTTATGTCAAATCATTCTTGAATATCATGATGATGTTTTCCATCTCTGGGCTATTATCAAATCAATGTGGCTATGTCAATATTGCTTTAGTGTGGTCAAAGTATAAATCAGGACTCCAATTTCAAATAAGTAGACAACATCAGTGATTCCCGCCTTTAAAAACAAAATAAAAATATAGTGAATAGTGAAACTTAAACTAACTTACGCTAATTTGCACTTGTTATGTAAATTCCTTAGTGATTGTTAAACCCATATAATAGTGTGTATATATATATATATGCAATTCTAGTCATGCGTGCATGTGTGAGGTTTGTATGAACAAATAATAACGCATGTAAGTGGAAGTTCTGGGCAGATTTAAAGGTTAATAAATCAAAATTAAAAGCCATATGGGTCGACCAATCTTTATTATCCACTAACTATTTTTCCATTTTTTCAATTTGGCTTCGAATTATAAATTAAAGCGATTTCAAAGCATTCTTTAACGGATATTTTAGCCGAATATAGTGTACATTTGGCTTCACCTAATATTAATTCTTGCCCACCAAAGGAGTTAATGTGTGTCTGTTTCTGTTTGCTAATGTTGTGTCTGTTTTATTTTTATATGTTATGTACGTTATTAGTCATATACATAAACTTTTAGTAATTTTAAATATGACAATCCAACGTGCTATATATAAGTAGACTGTAAAATAAAACAATGTGAAAAGATAAAAACTAAAGTGCTAGATGCGAATAAATTCGGACATAAACAATTGCGTGTCTGACAACTTACATTTTCGGTGTTCCGTGAACTTGCTTTTGCCGTAGTCTATATTTCAATTCCACATAAAAAAAAAAAATATATTCTCCGGTGAGCCAAAAACATAGAAATTCCTATGTATACGAATAAACTTTTTATTAAAACTTTTAAATATCGTGAATTTAGAATTTGGGCAAATCAATTTAAAATGGAACGTAGAAAATAATATGGACTATAGGCTTTGAGAGAAAGTCCGTAGATATCTCTACAATACAACTTGTATTATTACATTATTACAAGGTACTGTATTTTATACACACGTGATTTATAGCAGTTTAATTATCTGTAGAATCTTTCTTGGAACCCATGTGACCGTATTAAATGAGATATTACGTGTAAACTAATCATAGAATCATTAGTTTTAATTTTTTTTGTATGATCGTTCTTATTTTCATGCACACAGCACACGTGATGATTAGTTTTATCGTATGATCGAGATTAGGGCAATTTGCATGTGGCAGAAAATAGGCTTTAAACAGAAACATAAAACAGCCCTCTAGAAATCAAATCGTTGTTTATTCAGGATATCCCAGAGTCATTGAATGTCAGAATTATTTTATTGTTTAAGAAGATAAAATTTAGATAAATTCTGTATTTATCTATTGTCATTTTCTATATAGTTTTATATGTATTGGATCAGTTGGTCGATAATTAGTTGTTTCATATTCATAACGTGGGGCTGAAGACCATTTCCTGCGTTGCATACCCGATGCGCTCAAATTTCCAGTCTAACGGAATTACCGGAGTCTACTGACTACTGCACTTCGGAGCATTAGACACTAACTATAACAAAAAGAAAATCATACACATTGAAACTGAATACACCGAGGTCAAAATCTTATAGAATATAATTTTTTTTCGACTCTATGATTTTTTATAATCAGATTATAACACCTATATGCCGTTCCTTTTCAATGGTTTATGTTTTTCTATGTATGATAGAGAATGTAGAAAATGTAATGAATCGGTGAGATGCACGGGGGAGACAAATAACCAACCAATAATACCAAAATGTTTGGTGAAAAAATAGAATAAAAAAGTAAGAGGTAAAGAGTTTAAAGTGCAAGATAAAAGAGCGGTGGTGGTTATACGGATTCCATACGGCTCACGTGAAAACCTGATTCCTTCTTACATCACCTTTCCAATTTGCTCGGTCCAATTTATCTTTTCCCTTTCTATTGTTTGTTAATTACAGCTGTAACTTGTTCAAACATTTTTCTTTTTCTTTTCTGTCAACTAGTTCAAACATTTTAACACACAATCGTAGTATAGTACAATACAGATCGTTAGATTTTTATGAGTCTTCTTCATTTTTCTTGAAGTGGTCGTGCACTTTGGTTAACTTGTTAGCAATGATCTTTATTATATGTATACAGATTATTAAGCAAATTATTCAGAATTCCATAAAAAAAGAGCCAACAATTTGGCGTTATGTATCGATTTAGGGGGTTATTGGGAATAGAATTTGTGTTGATTGTTAAAATTTTCATAATTCATTGTTATTGGTTAATGGATTTTGACATTCTTATCAAAATTCATTGTTATTGGTTTGATGACTTTTAAAATCCATACAAAATCCATTGTTATTCAAAAAGTTTACAAGTTTAATGATTCTATGAATTCATTAAATCTTTGTTATTGGGAGATGGATTTTAAACAAATTAACTCATGAAACAAAACTTTCAAAATACTACCTATATCCCTTAGATTCTCAAAGTCCATTACAATAAAATATTTTGATTGATTTTCTAAATTCACATACTCTTTCCAAATCTAACAAAAATTCTTTATAAATTTAACAATTCTCTTAACTTTTAAAATCTTCAAAATCCACACAAATTCTACTCCCAATAACCCCCTCTTAATTAAATCATATATCCTAGAAAACAATAGAAAAAGCGAATAGGAAAAAAAAAAGAGTAAAAAAGTTCAATTATTTGAAAGGAGGAACTTAAAAAAAAAAAAAAAAGAGAGGAAAAAGAGTCTATAAAAAGAGACGCTCGGGGAGAGGCATGGGTCCACTTCCTTCTTCTTCTCTGATTTTCCCATTTTCGAATTTTCCCCGAAAATTAGTTTTCTCAGTCTCCACATTCTAATCGAGAAGATGGATTCGATCGATTTCGACAACGTGAAAGCAGAGAAAGCCAAGGCGTTGCGTCGTTACCACAGTTTCCAGAGCATCGGTTTCCTCTTCCGCGTGGCGGAGATCTGCGTCGCTCTTCTCTTCGCCTGTTGGATATTCACGTGCCTTCCTTTCGCCGTCCGAATCTCCGGCGAGTTTCTCCGTCGTCTCGCTTGCGTCGTTTCCACTCCTCTCTTCATGTTCGTCCTCGGAAACTCCATCGTCGTCGCTCTTCTCACTACCAAGTCCACCGTCTTCTCCGCCGGTCGGACTATCGGCGACGGCGGAGATGGCGGCGCAGAAGCGGATATCTACGAGGCATTCATCAGATCCGGAGAGAATCGCGCCAATTCGTCCGACGGAGATCTGACGGAAGAGGCCGTCGTCTTCGACGACAAACAGATGATCGCCACTGAAACCGATTCAAATTCAAATTCAAATTCCACGGTGGCGCGTAAAGACCACGCGAAAACCGAAACCGAGAAGGACTCAAATTCGGTTACTGATTCTGCGGAAGATCATCCTCTGAAGGTCTACCGAAGAAGCAAATCGGAAATTCCTGCGAAACAGAGTCCAGAGATGGCGAGTAAACCTTCGCTCCAGCGATCGGAGACGGGAAAGTGCCGGAAAATCGTTGAATCGTGCGAAGAAGCTCCGTTTCCGGAGGATACCATGACAAACGAAGAGTTTCAGAAAACGATCGAAGCATTCATCGCGAAACAGTTGATATTTCGTCGCCGAGAATCTCTCGCCGTCGTTGTCCACAAGCAGATCTAAAACGTATATATACTTAACTACGTATCTTCGGATCAACAAACAAAGTTTTGAGAGGAAAAAATAAAAAAGTAGCAGCATTAGACGATTTGATGGATCTCGTTTTGTGTGTTTATTTTTCCTTTCGGTATTGGATCAAATACGTATAGTTTCTAATAATGTTCGGATCAAATTTCTCAAATGATTCGGATGGATTTAGAGCTCGATTCATATGAACAGTGTTGCTTCTCTGTTTCTATGTAATAGTTTTAAAAAAATTAGAGATGTTACTTTTTTTTTTTTTTTCTGTTGGTTCAGAGAGTGTCACTTCCTGAAGTGATAATAATACAAACTTGAAGTAGAAACTATGTTTCGTGAAATTATGGCATTGCCAAATTGCTTTTGGTTTTAGTGCAATCTAAGAAAAGTAACCATCGTCTTTTCTGCTTTGCAATGAAATCTATGAGTACATAGTTTGAAGTTAGTGTAATGCCTTTGATGAGTAGCTCTTGTCCAAGTCTACGATACCTAGAGACAAAAAAAATATGATAGTGTACATTCTAAGAAAAAAAGCAATATAGTCACTAATTAGAAATATCTTGTTTATTATCAAATAACTTATTCCATCTTTGATCAAGAAATTTCACACTCCAGTTTTAAATTATTTTATCAGCTATAAAAACAAATAAATATAATTACTAATATCTAAGAAATATTTATTTGTTTGTTTGAACAACTATCTATGAAATATATATGCCATCGTTTTAACAATACATATGTAAAAACAAATATGTTGTGGGAAAAAAAAAAAAAAAAACAAATATGTTACACATTTTGTTTGTCATTCACCAGGGGAACCAAAGATCGTAAGTCGTGACCTTATCTAATCTCCCGAAATCTATAGAAGTTCGGATTTGTTTTGAATAATACAGATGTTTACGGGTGGCCAAAAATAATTGAAATCTTAATATATTACACTTTAATTCATCAATCCCATTACGAATGTAAATAATATATTGACTAACTTTCGAAAGAAAGTGCTACGGTGTGCATACATATATATATATATATATATATATATATATTTTTTTTTTGGTTTTAATGTGCATACATATTTGATACAAACTGATCAAGATTTCAAATCACGAATTAAAACGGGGTGTTAATTTGAGCCATGCGAGAATCAGAGCTGAAAAGTGGAACAACAAACACACACTACGGAACGCGCGCTCTCAAGACAAGTTAACACGCATAGCTATCATATGGACGTGCAAAAGTAGGCATGATAGTTAAACAAGCATAATTTGGGCAGGGTATTTTTTGATTTGAAAAGATGACCATATTTCATTCTATGTTTCTTTTTTTTTTTTGATAAAAATATTTCATTCTATGTTTTTGCTGGGAGTGATTGATCGATGGTCTAATAAGTCATCACCTAGTTGAAAAAATAATTTAATTGCTTATTTGCTTAAGCCGCAGAGTGTCCGGTGGGTACGTCTAATTAGCACTAATCATAATGCAATAATATTGAATTGCAAAAGTATTTAAAAATGTACTTTTATGCAGACACTCACGCAGAAAAATTAAGATGAAAAGTGACTTTCTTTTTCATTCTTTTTCACCAAGACCCGTAATCTCTGCTGCTAAATTTTCTTAAAGCAGCCTCTTTTCACCCTTTGTTTTTATTATCCTAATCAAATATCTTTTGTATTTCGTATACACAGTATAAATCATAGATTGTCGCTTTCAAATTGGTTTATTTTTAAGGGATCTTTAATTGACATCAGCAACAGTGATGATTGTATATATCCACCACGAACGGCTATTGCTTCTGTGGTTGTTGGATTGGCCTTTCTTTTGTTGTTGTTGGCATCGTTGTTGTTGGATTCATTCACCATCAATGCACTTTAATTTGTTATGCTAATGTGTTTGATAAACTTAACAACCTCAAATTACGTAATAGAGTTAGATTTTATACTTAACTAATGTAACACATGTTCATAAGATTGTAAGAATAATAATAACTGGCATGCATTAGGTTGATATAGTGAAAAATACAGAAATATTTTTACGAGGAAAATCTGCATGCGTAAATGCACTTTATTTATTATTTTTTTTTTTTGTTAAACAAATGCACTTTATTTTTCTCAGTGTTTCAATGAAACTCTTTCCCTATTTATGTACTTTCACCTCAGGCTCACAGTTTTGGGAGCCGAATAACGAAAACATATTCAAGAAATTTCCTCTTTCTTCATTGTTTCAATTAACTGTAAACAAAAAGGAATTTTAAGAAATTTTTAAGATATGAAACAGCAGCAGTACACGCATTATTATCCATATATGCATGAACGAAAACAGGAAAGATAAGGATGTTGACGTAAATCAATACGACAATACTATATATTATATATACAATATAAATCATATTTTAGAATTTTCCCCTACTATGTATACAATTCAAGTCTATGGGTTGTAGTATAGTTTATAGAGATTCTGGCCCACATTTATAATAATATCAGCCGTCCATAAGAATATATAAATTGACTGAGTGGCAGTGCCCATATCAAATACATCTCTCAGTACAATTGAATAAAAACAAAAAAACTTATGTTGCCACTAAGTTTATGTAGGAATTCTGTTTGGATAGAGAGATAGCAGAAGTTAAAAGTGTCTGAAAAAAAAAAAAACAAAAAAAATGGTCTGAGTTGACTCAGTAACTCGGGAATAGCCCATCCGAATAGTCTAAAACGTGAATAACCCACCCAAATTGAGTTGGTAAAACACCGGACCCTGCAACTACTTAAAACAAACCGATATAACCGGTTCAGTCAAACCAATACAATTAAAGATCGGTTAAATCAATCCCATCCATTCTTTTCTTTAATTGAGATCCAAAACGTTCAAGAGAAGCCATTGAATATGATTCCTGCAAAGAGAGAAGATTTTTTAGGGGAATGGAATTCAGGATGAGATCGGAAGTTTAATTTTTTTTAAGGGCGAGTCTGGATTGTTACCGGAGGAGAGATCAGCTACGCAGAGGTCTTTGAGCATGCCGGGATCTGCCAGGATTGGTTAAATTATTAGCTAAAGACCTGAAGCTTTCGGGGTATCGAAGATAAGGACCTGAAGGGCAGAGACGTTGGTGGGGAACCATAGATACATAGGACCATTTCCCATGGGCGTTTCTTCTTTGTTCTATATGCACCACTTGTGATCCCTCCGTTGTGCTGCCTTATTCTGCGCTTCGGGTTAACTGTGAACCTGAAAAAAAACCAGATTACGTAATTGGAAAATGGTAAACGAACTCACCATCAAAGCAGTAAACCAACATCTAGAAATCTAATTGAAAAGCTCGAGTTTTGGTATTTGATCTGAATTTATAAGAAAGAGAGTGGTGATTTGAATCAAATAAACCCGAAAAAAGTAGATACTTTTATCAATCGAACTCTTCAGATTACAGATAGACGGAGTAATTAGTTCTGACTGAAACAAGCATCAACATCAGTAAATCCCGATGGTTCCACATCGATGAATTCACAATAGAATTGGATCATCAAGCTGCGCAGAAAACACAAAAAGAAAGCTTTTTCAATCAATCTAGAAGAAAAGACAAAAGAATCTAGAATATGCAAAACCATCGATATGAGAAGAGAGAAGAGAGATGCATAGCTTTTCAGATCAGCGTGTGTGTATACATATTTGACGATCTGCAGATTTTAATGGCGTGACATCAGACACGTGGCTCTTATTTTGTTTATCCTTATCTTTATGTATGGTATGATAAATGGGTGTGGGATTTGGGCTTTGCAATCATCTTTCTAACTTATCTTTTGGGGTGTTTTCATCTATAAAATAAAATAAATAAGAAAAACATAAAACGAAAACATACATCATTTAAATAAAAACTTAAAACAAATCTTACAAATCAGTATTTTTGGTTGGATTCGGTTTATGATTTTCCGGGTTTTCTAGGGTTTTTTCGGGTTTTTCGTGTTTTTAAAGATTTTTCGGGTTTTGGGTTTTAGGTCAAGTTCGATTAAGATTTTTGGATCGGGTTCGCAGCATGAATACACGCATTTTATTGTTAGTATTTTGTTAATTACCACATTGACATGTAAAAAATATTTATATTGGACTATTTATTTTTCTTATAAAACTGTAACGTATAACCGCGCAAATGCGCGGGCATGCTACTAGTTCAACGTTAAAACCAAAAAAAAAAGAAAAAAAAACATTCAACGTGTTTTACCCCAATCCTATTTTCTCTACTGACTACTGTATCACTGATTCACTATATATTCTTCGTTTAATTTTATGCAGTGTTATAGTGATTAGTTAATTATTCCAATCCTATCTTAGTGATGTCTCTTATTGTTACGCATACATGTTTTTTTAAGTCGTTATATTTGATAACCAATTATAAAATAGATATACTTTAATCATTTTCTATTTTCTTCTTCAATTCTCATAAACCGCATGGCAATAAAGCATAATTTGTTTAAATACACAAAAGGTATAAACATTCATCGGTGTGTATATAAACATACGCCACATGTTGATTCATCAAACGGCTGCAACTAGCTAGCACCCCTTCTAAAAACACACAAACTATTATTTTGTTAACCAAGTGCTTTGGCTGGTGGTATAGGAGCTCCGACTAGAGTTTTCGCTCCAGGTTCGAATCTACTTAGCCACAGAGTTTTTACATGGGTTCTTCTGGCCCCCCGATTGCTAGAATAGGGGGTATTTAAGTAGACACTTAAAAATCTCTGGACATGAACAAAACAGTTTAAATGATTTGGACACTGGTTTAGAAAAAAACTATTATTCTCTTGTTGGTCTCATCTCGATTTTTGCTCATCTTGTTAAAGATTTCGACCCAATTATCATATTTAACGATGTGAACTGAATCGTATCGGGTTGAACGCTCACCTCACACATCATAAATAAATTGTATAAGTTTTTAAGATAACGACCTTAGTCTTGAGAGTCCCCCGGATCCATTCTTCATTTTGTTGTAAACTCCAGGATCCTGTAAAAAGGGCCAGGCCTATCCAAGAGCTATTTGATTTATCTTCATTTTTTAAAAATGCATGCGGAAGAAATAGGAGAAATTATAGTCAATAACCATATTGACAGAGAATAGCCATTATTTTCACTTGGCTAGAGTACACACTATATTTTATACAATATTAGGTGATGATCTGCGCTTCGTGCGGAATTTGTCATTGTTATCATTGACGATATCAAGTTTTGAAGATATCAAATTTTGGAATTTAATTTTGTGTTTCAAAAATATCATATGCATAGTAATTAAATAAAAATTGTGAGTATAAGTCCTGTTCTGTTCCGTCCCGTCTCATCATGTTTGTTCTGTCTTGTTACTGTCTATTCTGTCTATTCCGTTATGTCCTGTTCCTTCTCATCTCTTCTCGTTCCGTCACGTCGTGTCTCATTCTTTCTCATCATATTTTTTTCCCATTCCATCTTTTTCGTCCTGTCCCGTTTTATCCTATTTTATCATGTCCCATCATGTCTCATTTCTTCCCTTCTGTTATATTTCTTTCCATCCTGTTTCATTACTTTTGGTTTCTTCCCTTCCTGTTCTTTCCCGTCCTGTCCCGCTTCACACATAATTTTACGTTGTTATTACTGAATATCAAATTTTGGAATTTAATTTTGTGTTTCAAAAATATCATATGTATAGTAATTAAATAAAAATTATGGGTATAAGTCATGTTATGTTCCGTCCCGTCTCATCATGTTCGTTCCGTCTTGTTCTTGTCTATTCTGTCTGTTCCGTTATGTCCCGTTCCTTCTCATCTCTTCTCGTTCCGTCACGTCGTGTCTCATTCCTTCTCATCCTATTTTTTTCTATTCCATCTTTTTCATCCTGTCCCGTTTTATCCCATTTTATCATGTCTCATCATGTCTCGTTTCTTCCCTTCTGTTATGTTTCTTTCCATCCTGTCTCATTACTTTTTGTTTCTTCCCTTCTTGTTCTTTCCCGTTCTGTCCCGCTTCGCACACAATTTTACGTTGTTATTACTGACTTAGTTAGAAGAAAATTCTAAGATATCAAATTTCGTAATTTAGTTTTGTATTCTAAAAATTTCATACACATATTTATCTATATATATAAATTTAAATCTTTTTTTTCTCATAATTAAAGTCAGGCAAAATTCTCATCCCATCCCATCCGGTTCCATCCCATCCCATTATGTTCATTCTTGTTCCGTCCCGTCTCATTCCATTTCTTCTGTCCCTTCCCGTCTCTATATATAATAAGAAATACGCACAATTTCCCTCTCGTCCCATTTTGTTTATTCTCATTTAATCCCATAATACTTTAACAGTAAATGTCTTTTCTATAATATATTGACATGAATTGATGTATTTATTTGAAGAAAAATAATATAAACTATATAATCAAATCTGACAAAACTAAAATTTCTAAATAGTAGTTTTTGTAGATTGATACATAAGTTTTTTTTATAAAAAAATGACTTTTCAAATTCTTGCTAAAATTATTATATTAATTAATGATCATATTAATGAATGATCATAAATAATTAAAATATAAGAAAAAAAAATATAATAAATCAAAGAAATAAATTCAAATAAATAAATTAATTGATGATGTGTCACAATATTAGAGTAAGAGTTTGATGATGTGGCATCATGAGAAGAGAGAATGTTTAACTTTATTTATATAGATTACCTAAATTATCCCTTGATCAATTCTATACTCTTTTACTTTTGTAGAATAGAGATTTATTAGGGAAACATAGTTTATATTAGAGTTTAATTTTTTGAATTTAATGTTTAAATTTTGGGTTTAAGATTCATATTTTTGGGTTTAGCTTTTATATTTTATGATTTATACTTTTGGGTTTAATATTTATATTTTTGGGATTAAGGTTTAGATTTTTGGTTTATGATTTAAATTTTGGATTTTGGATTTATATTTTTGAGTTTATGGTTTATATTTTTGAGTTTAGGGTTGTTAAGGTTTATATTTGGTTTTAGAGTTTTAGATTTTTTTGGTATTGGGTTTATAATTTTTATTTATGGTCTATTTTTGGGTTTTGGATTTATATTTTCAATTTAGGGTTTAGATTTTAGGTTTAGGGTTTAGATTTTGGAATTAAGGATTGTATTTTTGGGTTTATCATTTAGGTACATGCAGTAACAACTTCACAAAACTATATTATTTTCTCTTTGTATATAGCATAGTATGAACATAGCGTATTATTTTCTTTGAAAATTGTTTCTATACTGTTTTTTCTTTATCTGTGGAATAGAACGAAAGTAGCTCTACGGGCATTTTCGTCCTACAATTATGGCTATGGTCATTCACTTAATTTCCAAATCCTTATAGCTATATTCTTTATTTTGATTTCCAATATGTATATTCAGCTAATTGACCCAAGAAATAGTTCCAAAAGTTAATGGACAAATGGTTGTTTCTTACTGCATGCGTCTTATTTCTGATTATGTGTTTCAAATTACAAAAATACAAAACCTAAAAAAGTAACAAGTGCAGCTCAAGATAATAAAAATTATACTATTCACAGAGGTCCAAAACTTGTTTCTATTTCTAGGTTTTATAATATTCGGGGCGCCTATATCGGGCCTAAAACTTGTGAACCCAAATTTTTTGACACAACATTCTCAAGTGGTCTTTGGTAAGTACAAAGTTGCAAGTTGTAACACATAATCAGAAATAAGTCCACATAGATGATAGGGATACAATGTGAACAAAAAAAGAAAGATGATAGGGATTAGTAATATTTTTTTTTTTTTTTCTGTCGGCAAATTAAGTAAGAAAATGTTAAAATGGAAAAAGTACACATTATACAATATATGGTTCAGACCATTACAAGTCTTATCATTCTTCATCTTCCAAAAACTTTCTTCAACGATTTGTCCATATATCACGTCTTCCTCAAGCTCTTTGCATCATTTTTGAGTATATATATATTTAAAACTTTAATAAATGTCGATTTTCAAGATTTCTCTTATCAAATCAACTTCTGTTTTATACATATATATTAGGGACTCTCCTCATGGGTATTCTTAGCATGAAGGGTGGAGATGGAGAACACAGTTATGCAAATAATTCTGAGGCGCATGTAAGTACTTCTCCATAATCACTAACAAACTTGTGTTGCTATACCTATGAACCATACGCTTTGGCAAACAAATATTCTATTTTACCGCATATTAATATACTATTTGGATGATTTGAATGCATTTCGTCTCTCCTTTCTAGCATCATGCATAGACTCTTTTTTTTTTGCTTCTTTCTTTCTGTTGGTTCAAGGTTTTTCACGTTACATAGTATATAATTAGATTTTGCATTTTCAACTTCTTAGAAAAGTATTTCTTCCAATACAAAAGCTGCGGTGGTAGAAAACGTAAAGGAAATGATAGTGAAAATGAGTTTTCCGAGATCAAAGTGGCTGACTTGGGATGTTCTTCCGGGGACAACACTTTCTTGGCCATGTCCGAGATCGTCAACACGGTCATAACAACATACCAGCAGAAAGGACAAAACCCACCAGAGATCGAGTGTTGTCTCAACGATCTTCCAGACAATGATTTCAACACAACCTTCAGTTTGATTCCTTCTTTCCACGAGAAGCTGAAGATGGATGTTAAAGAAAAGTGTTTCGTCTCAGGAGTCCCAGGCTCGTTCTACTCAAGACTTTTCTCAAGCAATTCTCTTCATTTTGTCCATTCATCTTTCAGTCTCCATTGGCTTTCTAAGGTTCCTGATGGGCTTGAGGAGAACAAAAAGAACGTCTATCTTAGAAGTCCATGCCCTCCGAATGTGTACAAGAGTTATTTAAACCAGTTCAAGAATGATTTTTCGTTGTTTCTAAGAATGCGTGCGGAAGAGACAGTGGCTAAAGGACGTATGGCTCTCACTCTCGTTGGCAGAAAATCTTTGGACCCTCTATCCAAAGATTGTTTCCAAAATTGGTCGTTGATATCTGATTCCCTATACAATTTGGTTTCTGAGGTACTCATTGTGATAACGTGTTTTTTGTTTTTCCCCCCTTTTATTTTTGCTATAGTGAATATTCATACAATTAAGTTTTTTTTTTGGTCGGCAAAGTTAAAAAAAATGATAACATGGAAAACATTAACATTTTTTTATAACAGGTTTAAAATTCTTGCATTTAAGACATTCACAATAGCTAACAATGCTTGACTTATTTATTTATTTATTTTCTTTCTATGTTTTTAATAATTAGAACAACGTGGAAATTTTTTAAATCAAAAACTAAAACTAAATAAACGTGTTTTTCTTTCCAAAAATTTAGTATGTTTAATCTTTTTTGCTTTTCACTTTTTCAGACTATAATAAATTATCTCGATGTTAGAACTCTTAATTATTAACATCACATTCTCACTTGGAATACTGTAAAAAATAATACAGTATATAATATTTTAGATACCTAGTTTTTTTGTCGTAGACCACAATAACCTTTTATTATTATATATATATATATATATATATTTGTTTTTTAAAACTTACATATCATAATGTTAAAATTATCCAACTTTTCGTTCCAGTAAAATTTACATATAATTAATAGCTCAATTTCTATATGTTATAAAAGTAAATAAATTGTAAACCTAATTTCTTACATTTTTAACATGCAAGCACATTATACAATATTTAAAAATGAGAAATCCTTTATATAACTGTTTGGTAAAATCTAACTATATATTATTTTGAGTGAAGTATTTAATTTCTTTCTCTCCAACTTATAATACAACTTTGTTTGATTTTTAGTATATATGAAGTTATCATATATTTTAAAATATGTAATTACATAATTTATATGTGTGTTTTGTTTTAATTTTTATGTTTTAAATATAAGTATATATGAAAAATATGAATAGACATATATTAAATGAATGCTTTAAATATAATTTAATGATTTTTTTGCTGATGTGGATACCTTAGATGGAGAGAAAACTCTCTAATTATATATAAGATAAGATATTACAATTTTTTGTTTTGCTTTTTTTTTTTTTTTGAATTCTAAGTTTTTGTGTGATTGCACCACTTTGAATGATTAAATTATATACGGTCCTAATCGTAGTTACAACAATTGCGTGCAGGGGATTGTGAAGGAATCAGATGTGGATTCATTTAACTTGCCGTTTTACAATCCAGACGATATTGTGTGGCAAAATTGTGACAACTGACAAAGTTTGGTTCTCGACAAAAATATTAAAAGCGAATCAAAACTAATGAAAATTTTGACACAGTTTGTTTATATCAATAATTAGGGACTCTCTGGTGGACGCTCTTAGCATGAAAGGAGGAACTGGAGTCTGGAGAGCACAGTTACGCTACTAATGCACATGATCAGGTACATAGGGTACTCTATGATGATACAAGAACTTCTGATTGTTTTACCACTTATTATTGAGTTGATAAGTATATATTTCTACTAGTACTAGGCGTAATCTGTTATTTTCTTTTGTCGATGACTTGGTTGTTATTGCTTAACTCATCACTCATGCATAGTTGGGTTAGTGAAAGTATATGACATTATGAGTTTTTGGGGTCTACAGAGACGTGCTTCCTACGAAACACGACATGCATGTGGTGGTAGAACACGTAAGATAAATGGTAAAGAAAATTGCTTTTCCCGGTTGCATCAAACTGGCAGACTTTGGCTGCATGTTCTTCTGGAGAAAACACGTTGTTGGTCTTGTCCTTAATATTCAATACGATCATGGAGTCATACCAACATATAGGTCAAATTAAAAGACTAAAAACCTACCAGAAATCGATTTTTGTTTGAACGATCTTCCAGAATACGATTTCAATACTACCTTCAAGCTGGTTCCTTCTTTCATAGAGAATCTGGAAATGGATGTAAGAGGAAGGTGCTTTGTCTCGGGAGTTCCAGGTTCCTTCTATTCAAGATTGTCAATTGATATTGAAATCTTAACGTCAACACAATATACATTCTTACAATTTTTCTTTTGCAAAGAAAGCTAGTTACGTTTTAGTGATTACCATGTGCGCATGCAGCGGCTGCCGCCCACATACCAAAAAGGAATATCCATGACTGAGGTCCTTTAAAACTTGAATTTTAAAACAGAAATTTTGTAGTTTG
>OVBJ01000255.1:0-65115 GCA_900406535.1 Noccaea bulbosa
ATCATGGGTGTGATCATGGTGGTTTTGGGTGAGAAAATTTAGGAACCTTTTTTAATTTTTTTTTAAAAGACAGTTTACGATTTTTTATATTGATTAACCAAAATTTTTTTTTTAATTTTGTTATGATTTGCCACATGTCAGTTTTTAATTGGTGAAGTGACTTGTGCTTTAGTATATTAGGGATATATATAACAGCCAAAATCAATCGCATAAAATCTTCCAAATATTTTAAATTAATGTCTTGAACAAAAGGTTACCAGAGGTCCACAGGGCAACTAAATAAAACATTAAGTAAGACATCCTTTAGCTGTTCATAAATACTTCTGCTAAAGAAAACAAACCAACAACAATCTCCAAAGGCAAACACATGAATCCGAAAACCGAATCCGCCTCCTCACGACATCATCTCCGTCCTGATCATCAATCAAAAACACGAAAAAACGAAGAACAAGACTCAGTTCAAAACATTCATAATGATGAATCAAAAGTAGGAGAAGTTCACATTTCACAATCTTCTTCTTTAGAATTCTAAAGCAAGAAAATATGAAGCAGTTTTCGAGTTCCTGAGCTAAATCTTTAGGGAGCTTACCAGGTAGCTTCTTCGGTAGTCGTCGAACCAGTCGGATACCGGATAATCCTCTGCAGAATCACGGTCCTCGCCTTGGTCACATCGCTACAATACTTATTCGCATGTTTCCCGAGCTCTTCAATGGTTTCAGTAAACACATCAAGCTTCTTCTTGATCTCATCTATCGCAAGACTCACACATTTCTCCTCCTCTGTAACAGCAAACTCAGCTTTCTTCAACAAAGACTCAATCTCTACTTCAACTTTACGCACAAGAACACTTATATTATCCATCTCCTTAACCGACACATAAGTCCCGATCCTAATCGATGTAATGATCTCCTTCTGTCCTCTAACCACTTTCTCATACTTAGTCCACAGAGTGTTGCACCATTTCCCAACAGACCCCACTGGAACAGCCAATGCGCCGGCTATAGCTGCCACAACAGGCGGCGCAGCCACAGCGGCAGCAACCACCGAGAAGATAAGCACAGAGATAAACGCGGTGACAAACACCATGTTCGACACTCTTCTCCATGTTTTGATGTTCCCAAGTCTCTTGTCCAGCTTCCTCTTCAGCTTGTGAAGCTCCTCAAGCATCAAAACCTGATGTTTGTGTACCGAATCGAAAAGATGGAAGAACTCTTTCGAAAACGGATCTCCGGCTAACTTAAACCTCTTAAGCTCCTCAAGCGTCTTCTCATACTTTCTGTTCTCGTTACCATCCCCATTTACAGCTTCTTCCTCAAACTGCTTCACAGCAAACTGAATAATCACTTGGCTTCTCCTCGCTCGGTTAAGGCAGTTCTCGAGCTCAGAGCAGAAATCCATAGTCTTCGCAGTGCTGTCAAAATACATATTCACAAGGGAGAACAAGTCCTGATTGTTCCATATATCCTCTTTGTCCTGCAAGATCACTTTGACCACGTCTTGGTTCATGTCTAGTAGACATTGCGTGACTTCTCTAAGCGAGTCAAAGGAGAGAGATTTGATCTCGACGCCTGACGCGAGCTTGTTGATGACTCGGTTAGTTCTTGCGTGAAGCGCCGAGTCAAAAGACTCGAGCTTTGGATCTTCACTGCAAGCTCTCTCGTAAGAGCTCAAGTGCTCAATGTAAGCTGAGTTTATCTTGATCTGTACAGGTGTTGAAGGTGATGAAGTCGAACCAGATTCAGTTTTTTTCTTGCCCTTGCTAGATTTTCCTCCCATCATTCTCTTTCCTTATCTAATCTAATGAAACTGTTGGAATGTTGGAACCTAAATCACAGAGCAAGAACTAAGGATTAGAACACCAGAGCTATAGAGAAGTAATGCAATGAGAGGAGGATCGAAATGGGTATGATTTATAGATTTAAAGCAAACAAATTTCAACCGAATCTTGCGGAGCAATCTAAAATGGAACCGACATAGAAGAGAGAGAGAGAGAAAAAGGCGTAAACTTTAACCGCAAGAGTAGTGAAAAATCGCAGGAAATTCAGTAAAAAAATGTGAAGCGAGATTTGAAGATGAAGAAGTAAAGTACCAGGGAATTTGCAGATGATTTTTGGTGATGAAAGTGCGGAGATTCTCTGAAACGAAGAAAGACTACAAAAAAAAGGTAGAATTTTGATAAAGGTGAAGAGAGCTTGTTTAATGTTTTACTTATGGGAAGAAGAAGAAGTAGTAGCTTGTACGCTTGGGGAAAATCGGAAGGGAAAGGAGAGAGAAAATGCGGGAGAGCTTTTAAGAGAGAAGGTGAGATCTGAGGAAGAAGACCATTCCTCCTCACACGGTTTTGTACAGTGCAAGAAAGTCTTGCACTACTCTCGACTTGGTCTTGACGGACTCATCAATGGGTAAGTAAAAAAAACACATTGAAAGAGCGAAGAAGGAACACCATCTATTTTGCCTTTTTCTTTTCTTTTCTTTTCTTTTAGTTGTTCTTGTCTGCACAAAGACCAAATATTCAATTGAGGCTTGAAATTTGAAGCCACGGGGCCCATATATATTCATCTAGAATAACTATAACTTTATTTGTTTTTCTGTGCAAACAATAACAGTAACTTAATAAGTAAGAAGAACTCTGATGAATAAATAAATAAATTATGGCTAAATACCAAAATATAAGAGTCAGAAGACTTACAAAGAATCATTAAAAAAACATTTTTAAGTATTGTAAAAACGATGAACGTTTTCAAGTTGAGAGAGAAATATTATTTTCTATGAGAAAATTGCATGCCTGCTTCCAAATTTCTCTTTCTATATAAGTAAGGGTCTTTTGGACCAAAAAAATAAAATAAATAAATAAATATAAGTAAGGGTCTAAATTATTACAGAGTTAAATAAGAAATACATCCCTGTCTTCTATGAATTTTTCAAATGTTCAATGATTTGATAGAATTACTAACCATGGATTGACCAAGTTTAAGTTCTTATACTTGTTAGTTATATATGATTGAATTCTCAATTACTTATATCATGTCACATTTTTTCTCCTCATGTTTTCCTCTCTAATAAAATACTCCATATAAAAAAACATTGGAGTACTAGAAAACAGCATATATAAAAATACATCACTTTCTATAATCTGTTTATAATCTGTTTGAATATTGAATTCCAACAACCATCCAATACGACACACGATTATGATTCCATTATGTGATTATGATCCCCAAAAAGAAGCGTTATTACTAACTAATTCAACAAAATCTAAAAATTGTTCAATGGAGAATCTCACACAATCATCATCGTGCCTTCAAGATCTAACTACAGACATTTTTATCAGATCATCCAAAAACACAAAATTTGAAAGAGAGAGATGTGTTACAAACATTAAGGATTGACCTCAACTACAGAAACTTTAAGGATTGATCATAATGTTGTCATGCCAAAGTGAGAATCTAGAGTTTCTTAATCCATTGTCGGAGAATATATCACCCATTAATTAAACATTCGCATTTGAACTAATTCTGTCTTTTGGCAATGTAATTAGCCAAAGCCAATAAAGGTGCAACCTTTTTGGAATCAAATCCTTGAAGTTGTTCTTGAGCATCTCTCATCAACCTCTCAGCAAACTCCTTCGATTTCTCAAGACCCATTAGCTTCGGATACGTCAGCTTATCGGCGATCAAATCTTTCCCGGCGGTTTTCCCCAATTCCTCCGACGATTTCGTCATATCCAAAATATCATCCACCACCTGAAACAACAATCCAATGCATCTCGCAAATTTCCTCAGCCTCTCGATCTCTTCATCGGATCCACCGCCGACGATCGCTCCTAAAACCGTCGCCGCCTCCAGCAAAACCGCCGTCTTGTGAACGTGGATATACTCGAGAAGCTCTAATCCGACGTCGTTTTGGTCCATTCCTTCACTGCTTATATCCACAATTTGACCCGCCACAAGCCCTTCTGATCCAACGGCTTTCGCTAGCTCTCCGATTGCTCTCACCACTCTCGCCGGAGAAACTCCCGGCGTCGTCGCCAAATGCTCGAACGCGAACGATAAAAGCGCGTCTCCGGCTAAAACCGCGACGTCTTCGCCGAAAACTTTGTGGTTGGTGGGTTTTCCGCGGCGGAGATCGTCGTTGTCCATACAAGGGAGATCGTCGTGGATCAACGACATCGTGTGGATCATCTCGACCGCGCAAGCCGCCGGCAACGAGACGGATTCTTCCCCGCCGACTAGCTCGCACGCGGCGATGCAGAGCACGGGTCTCACACGTTTTCCGCCGGCGAGGAGCGAGTAACGCATCGCCTCGTGGATCATGACCGGTTCTCGGAGAGATACGGCGGAGTCGAGAGCTCGATTGACGGAAGCAGCTTTCCCAATCATGTAAGACATGAAATAGAATTTGAAGTCTTCTTCTTTTTCCTCATGGACGACACTGCTGTTGTCTTCTCTGGTGACGACTGATAAAACAGTGAGTTTCGGACGGAGAAGGAAAGGTGAGATTTTGAGGAAGGATCTGTTGGGCCCGAATACGGATCCGGGTCCGGGTACGGATCTGGGTTGTCTAACAGAGTGATGTACACATGAGCTTAGATTCACGGTGGCCATGGCGAATTACTCTGAATTTATCGAAGAGTTTGAGTTTTTATATAAAAAAAAAAAAGCAAAAAAATTGGAATTGGAGTTAGAGAAAATGAGAATGTATTGGAGAGACTGTCTGTAACGGATAGGGTATTTAAAAAAACGGAGTGGTGGATAAGAGACGATGAAGATGGCGATGTTTGAAAAAAGATTCCACTATATTTTTGATTTGGTTGCTATTTAATTAGTTTTATACTCAGGGGAAATGATGATACCACTCAAAACTGAAAATTCATAGTGTTATCCATTTTGTCCTCTTTACCTTCTTATTTTATAGATTTTGGATGTTTATCTATGCATGTTGCATGTCAGTGACAAATTTTGTTTGTCAGACATCTCATCATTTTTCATTTAGAAATTTTTAAAAATTATCCTTCAAAACAACTGGAACTAGCTGGCCAAAAAAAAACAGGTAATTGGTAAGACATCCAAAATCTCTAATCTTATAATTGATGTCAGTGCACTAAGCTATAATTAATTACACTATTTAAAAACGGTGTTTGGGTGGGACTAAACCGGCAATTGAATTTGAACCAATCTTCACATACGGATTATCGAATAAGAGCCAGCCCATTCCATAGACGATGGACGCGTAGGTCATTAGGCCCATATAGCTTCGTTAGGCCCAATAGGTTGATCGATTGGTTGCATATATAGTTTCGAAATTGAGCAGCGAAGGGTTGTAAATTTTCTAAATTATCGTAGAGAGAAAAGCTACGATCGCTCTTTGTAATTCTCTCGTCGTAGACTGCTTTGATCCTGTAAAAGAATCTCAACTCGTAAGCTCTTCTTCAACCTCTTCAATTAATTTTGTTTTCGTTCTATAGAATCTCCGATCGTTTTCCGAATTTAGGTTATCGGCAGATTAGAGATTGTTTTGGTAGGGGTTTTGATCTCTTTGGGTGAATTTTTGTTTGAGTGATTGTTCTGCTTCGAATCTGTTGTGAATTGTGATGAATTGGTATCTCAATGTGTGAATAATATGGTATCGTTGGGTTGATTTGTGAGGTAGAAAGAAGAGAAGCCATGATTGGGTTATTCAAAGTTAAGGAAAAGCAAAGAGAAGAGTCTAAAAACACCAACACGAGAGGAGCTTCTGTAAAGAGACAATCTGCTGGTGAACTTCGTCTCCACAAAGGTTTAATCTTTCTTCTTCTCTCTCTCGCAATTCAGCTTTCTTAGGGTCTCTGTTCTGATGCTTTTTGATCTTTGATTGTGTGTATAGATGTAACAGAGCTGAATCTGCCAAAGTCTTGTTCGATATCTTTTCCGAATGGGAAGAGTGATTTGATGAACTTTGAAGTAACCATTAAACCCGACGAAGGATATTACAAGTAAGTGGTGTACAAAATCTGGATTTTACCCTTTTTGGCTCTCGGTTACTCAATTTGCTCGTTCTTCTTTTTTACCGGAAACAGAGGTGGTGAATTTGTTTTCACATTCCAAGTCTCTCCATTGTATCCACATGAAGCTCCAAAAGTCAAATGCAGGACCAAGGTTAGGCTCACTCTCTCTTTCTCTCTCCGAGCTCTGAAAATTGTAGTATGTGCATGTGCTTATCAATGAATGGTGTGATTGTGTAGGTGTATCATCCGAATATCGATTTGGAAGGGAGTGTTTGTTTGAACATTTTGCGTGAAGATTGGAAACCGGTTCTCAACATAAACACGGTTATCTACGGTCTATTCCATCTCTTCACGGTAAAAACCAAAATCTCTATGACAGACAGACACACTCTCCTCCACTGAGTCTACTTTCTTGAGGACTTAAAAAGTGTTTTTTTTGTTTTGATACAGGAACCCAATTACGAGGATCCTCTGAACCACGACGCTGCAGCGGTTTTAAGGGATAACCCGAAGCTGTTCGAGACTAATGTCAGGAAGGCTATGGTTGGTGGCTATATTGGTAACACTTCATTCCCTCGTTGCATGTAAGGTAGGAGGAATCTTGTTTGGTTTCAATGAACTCTGTGTTGCTTTCTTCTTGTCAAGAAACTTATTTTGTTGCTCTTTTGTACATTTGCCCTTGACGGAAAACAAAAAAAAAAAAAAAAAAAAAACCATTTTTTTGCCTTGATATTGGGATCAAGTGATTTAGTATTTTCTTATTTTTTGAAAAAAAATATTTCAACTTAGTCATCTGCTTTTCACTATATAACAGGATTTGATGATATAAATAAAATTTATATCGAATAAATACAGTAACATTATAACAATCCAAAAAACAATTGTGACAGCATAATATAATAAATCTTTCATATCATCTCTACTTCCCTTGAAGTTGTGGTTCTATCAGTTTTTCGATCTTTACGAAAAATGAAATGTAAAGGTGTGTAACAAAGACAACACAATGCAAACGGGACAGCCATCATCCACATGATCCCCTTCGACAAAGCCTCGGCCTCGGCCTCACGACCAGAGTTTTTAACATTATCAATTCCTTTTGTGTCGAAGCCGAAAACTTTCTCCGACATAATCCCAACCAAAGGAGCACCAAATGAGGCACAAGTCACTTCGATTGCACGATCAAAGGCATAGACCATGGTTCGATGCGTAGGAGGAACGATCTCTGCCAAGATCGGAGAGTTAATGGCTGGTCCACACCAAGTTATGGTGAGTCCCATAAGAAAGAGAGTGACCAAGAAGATGTAGTAGCTGTTAGTGGACTGTGGGATTATTCTTAGAAGAATAACGGAGAATACAGCTCCCATGAAAACGCTGAATTGTGCACAACTCAATCTGCCTGAGTTTGGAAACACAAGAGACATTTTGTCTGCAATTATGCCTCCGATTAAAGATCCTATTGCTTGTCCAGTGGTGAATATTCCGTTCAGAAGCGCCGCCTGATTATGACTAAAACCTGAAAAATACAAGAAAAACCACTTTGAGATTGACAGCATTTTTCCTTTTTCGTTTAATTAAGATAAGATAGAAACCAAATCTATGATGTTAAACATTTGGTTTCTTCAACTAGAATTGTCCAGAAAATGCATACCAATAAGTTCGAACCACATTGTCCAGAAAACCATTGCATTCCATGGAACCGAACCTATGATTCCCTGAAATACTATGATCTGAAATGTTCGTAATTTGGTTACATCTTTAATGGCCACCCAAGATTCCATCCAAACCGAGCTCGAACTCTCCTTTGTTTCAGCAGCAGCAGCATCCGCACTGTTTTCACCTCTACAATATTACTAACTCAAAACTTGTTGCTATAAACAAGAATGTAAATATTTATATATATATTTATTACGTACCGTTCATGATTAGGAACAATGTAGGTGCTAGTTTTCTTTTCCCTCGGGTCAGTGACAAAGAAGAAAACAAGGAAACCGATCATCGTACTCAGCGTTGCACTCAGTAGATAAGCACATCGCCATCCTGAGATTCCGTAGAAAACATGACCAGCCATGATCGTTGGCACGACCGTTCCACCTATACCTCCAACCGTACCGATAAGATTCCATAAACCAAAACCAAAACCTCTTGCACTATCCTTAAAGCTATCCGCAATTACCGACTGAAGCACTGGATAAACAATTGCATGTCCGACTCCATTTAAAGCCGCACCAACCGTAACCTGTAGTCCAGGAAACAAGCTCAAATCAATCAAACATTATAACCATGAGTCAAGTAAACAGGGTCTAAATTGTTTTTTTGTCTTTCATAGATTTTCAAAAATAAAAAAGATTTTCAAAACAAAAGCTAGCCTAGATAAAGAAGTAAAAAAAAAAAAAAAAACATCTTATGTGCGTGTTCAAAACCACTTTTAAAAAGAAAAATCTCAAGCAAAAGGAACTTTAAAAAAAATAATAAGTATGACCTTAAAATCAAAACTAATTTCTTTTTTTTTCGGTGCATGTTCGAAAAAAAATGATATGAACTTTGGTGCAAAAGCATAATTAGACAATAAGAGAAAAAGCTTAGACCTGGCTGAAGTAGCGGCCGATTCCAGTAGCAACAGTTGATGAGACCCAAAAGAAACTACCGAAAGCAAAAACCGTGGGACGGTCATAACTGACTGCAAATAAACCGGCTAAAGGCGAAGCCAGTCCTTGAAAGAAATTTCTTATAAACGAGAGGAATCCAATACTAGAGAGATTAGCATGAAACGCTTCTTTCAGTTCTTTAGCAGTCGAAGAAATGAGTTTTTCGTCTGCACGTTGCATCATTGTGGCTAAGTTGACGATAATGAGAGAAATAGAGATCCCATAGATGGTCCCTGTTCTATGAACATTAGATCAAACACACAAAACAAATCAACAACGTAACTGTTACCCATTGTACAAAAACTATCGATAGATAGGTAAATGTACAAATAGTGGCCTTAATTAACACTATGCAGGTAAGTGAAACGTTATTTTCAACCGAAGAAATTGATAGTTGCTTACTTGACTTGCATGGTGTAAGCAACTATGCAGACGACTGATGCATAGAAATGAAGAAAACTCTCAATGAATTTGATCGTGATTTTACTAAGAACACAATAATTTATAGTTGAGTTTGTTTGGCTATAAATACTAATAGTCCACTTAACAAAAGAAACCATGGTGTAGAAAATAAAGAACAATTTATATTCATATTTTGTTTAGTACCTATATTTAGGTTTCGAATAGTAATCACAAATAGACAAAAGTATAAGAAGCCAGAGGAAGAAGATCTAGTAAGATTTGGCTATTGAGTGAACAAATCAGCTGTATATGGCTCAATAAATCTTAATGCATTTAATTGCTGTCTTTCTTGAAAAATAAAAGCATGTTTATAGATTTCGTTTTTGTACTATAAATTTTCTTTTGTGCAACCGTTTATGTCCTATATAAAGAAAATTTATACCAATAAATAAAAAAATATAAAAAATAACAAACAGAAACCCTTGAAAAAAATACCGCTTAAAACAAAATTCACAAAAGTTCATTTTCGTTAGTTGGCCGTATACATCTGCGTTTATGTCGTCTATTGAATCTTTGGAAGAATTTTTGGAATGTGTGTTAAGTGATCTGCAGGATTGGGTTCACCACTGGTTTTGGGTTCAGTTTGTTCTTCCTCTGTTTTTATTGCAAACTTTCGGATCTCTTCGAGCTTAGGTTATCTTCTCGGCTTTTTACCTTTGTTACCAAGGATTTTAACTTTTTTCTTTGGTTTGGCTTCCCTTATTTGGGCAATGTTTCTCTTGTTTGGGCTTTAGATTTTTTTTGTATGTTTCAGTTCGATCAATAAAATCTTCCGATGACCAAAAAAAAAAAAAAAAAAAAAAAANAAATTCATAATGGCTGATACAACTTCAAAATCAACAACGGCCATTACATTATTTGCGAATCAGGACACAAGACCACATCGTTTTGCCCATTCGAAGAGGGAACTACGAGACGACCCACCTTGAGTCCAAGCTCGTTCCGAGCTAACCTTCACCTCCTCAGCTTTAGCCCTTACCTTCCGTCCTTCTTCATCCTCTTCCGCTACGATCTTTCTCACCAGAGACGCCACTTCTTCCCTACCGATAACTCTCTTCGACGGTAACTCCGATGTACGAACGGCCACACCGAGCTCCTCAGTCAGCAACGTGGCATTCATCCATTGCTCGGCATATAGAGGCCAAGCCACGATCGGAACTCCTTTAGTCAAACTCTCCAAGACCGAACTCCAACCACAATGAGACAAGAACCCACCTATCGATCCATGGCTCAAGATCTCAACTTGCGGTGCCCAATACGTGACTACAAGACCCACACCACGCGTGCGGTCCAAGAAACCTTCCGGTAGACTCTCACTCACCTGATCATCATCGCTCGAGGTCGCTACGAGGTAAGAAGTGGGCCTACGTAGAACCCATAGGAACCTTTGGCCACTTAACTCTAAACCCCAAGCAAGCTCAATCGTTTGCTCAAAGGACAACGTTCCACCACTCCCTAAACACACATACACCACTGACCTATCTTCTTGCTTGTCTAACCACTCGAATATACTATTGGGCTTTTCAACAGGCCTATTACTTCGAATACTAGGCCCAATTGCATAAACCGGTACTTTCATAACCGGGCTCGATTCTCCATCCTCTCTAAGCGCAGCTAGAGTGTTTCCTTGCAATTCCTCCCAAGTATTTACCAAAACACCATCGCTCATAGGCATCTCCTCGCCACACCGTACACATTCCCGGTACTGCTGATCCGACCGGTCTAACAACGTGTCCAGAAGATCGTCCGGTCCGACCGGTCTACAACCCGGTATCTTCAGAGGCTCTTTGATATCAACGTATTCACCTTCCACAACCTTATCCCATACCGGCAAGTAAACCATCACCGCCAAGAACCACGCGTGCGAAGGGACGTAAACGTACTTAGCCGTCACGCCGGCTTCATCGGCAGCGGACATCAAACCAATACCAAAAAAGTCAACAACCACGACCGTCGGTTTCCGGTTCATTGATTTCACGGCGTCTTGAAACACGGGCTTCATGGCTCGCATCTTCACAAAGATCTTAGTGACCACTGTCGCATCTGGCTCAACGAGGTGGCCAATATCGACCGGGGGCAGTACCGTAATTTCGCAGGTACCTCTAGCCGCGGCTGCATGTATGGCCTCGGTCTCTGTTGGAGAGGAGGAGCCGGTGGTGACAGCGAAAACGGTGACCTTGACGTTGAGGACAGAGGAGAGACGGTTACCGAGCTCGAGCATAGGGATGAGGTGACCTAAGCCAGGGGTAGCGACTAGAAGTGCGTGAGGCTGGTCCATGATCTAATTAATTATAACCATTTGGAAGGTTTTGTTTAAAATGATTACGAATCGAAAGAATGTTATAACAAAAAAGGTTTTGTTTACGTGAGATATATAGCTACTTACCTGTCCTTTGTGTAAGATAATGTTTCTTGCTTGTTAATGGTTATGCATGAATTTGAATAGACCAGAGACTATATATTTACACGCTTGGCTTATATGATCATATAATTTGGTCATGCTTTTAAGAATATGAATATTTAGAATAACATATATTTCAGGAAAATAAAAGGTGGTGTATACCATGTGTTCGATATGAGTCATTGACAAGTGACGTGCCATCACTAAAAGTCACTAACGAGTAACGACAATGCCTACTTTTGTACTGAAGCGTGTGACCTCGTAGACAAATATCAAAAAAAAGAATCTACGCGTCCCAATGTTTCCCAGAGTTGTCCAAAACAAGAAGAAGAGATGACATAATAAAGTCACAACTCGCTATCAAACTCTATAGTGCATTTTTAACGGACAACTTGTAACAAGTTCTGAAAAAAAAAAAAAAAAAAAAAAAAAAAAAATAAAAAANATAATGAGTTGGCAGTTTTCAAAAGGCTGAATCGCTTCTATGGGAGCATTTACTTCTTCCCTACTGTTCATAACACTGTTCATGACACGATTAAATTAATATTAAATTTATTTCTAAAATAATCTAAACAGCTTTATTTGAGATTGTCGGATAAAGATGCGTGTTCACAACAAATTGTTCAAATAGTGAGTGATGACGACGACATGTTCAAACACATCACATGTCTTCTCACATCATATAATAAGGCTCATTTCTCCAATAGATCACCGCACCACACAAAACAAGGACCATTTTCAATAAGTTATTTACACGCAACTATTATAGATTTGTCATTTTTTGATAAAAATTGACTTATATAATAAGTTTGGGGTTGAATGAAGAAGTCTAGAAGAACCAGACGCTAATTACAGCTACTGGGCTTTTGATTTTTTATATTTTTTGTCAACAGTTGGGCTGTTGATTTCTCTAGCAAATTAAGGGTTTGATTACCCACATCAGATTAAAATCTCAGTTAGCTTTGTTGTGAAGGTTAACAACACGGCCTTTATTAGGCTATAATATTTCTGACCCATTATTATATTCATTTGTATCAGCCCACAGGTTAGTAAATTAAACGAGCCTATATCAAGCCCGTAAGAAAAATTATTAAGCCTTAGATTATATGTGTACAACAACGTGCGTTCAAAAAATCATTAATTATTAATCGGACGGTCGAGCCAGGATTAATATTTTTAAAAAAAAACGGAAACTAATCGGAGATTAATCAGGGATAAAATTTTGACTATATTTTTCAAATATTTTCATATATGTAACTCTAAAATATTATATATTGTTATTTTGCCAATTCATGTAAGATCAAATATAGTTTCACTTAGAATAGAGACCCAAAACTTTGTCTTATCAATTGGAAACATACAAAAATATAGTAAAATGATTTTATTGGTGACTGAAATTTTATTGAAAACAAACAAAAGGTCTCTTTTAACGACATAATTTAGCTTTTATTGGTGACTGAAATTTTGTTGTCATCAAGTATTGAGCCCAAATCGCATAAAATGGCAATTAGGCCCACTCGTTAGCCTCATTACACTGCCAATTTTTTTAAAAAAATAGTTGACTTGGTCTTGACTAATCGGGAAATTATGACCGATTTTTGTTAAATTCCTCGTTGGTCCACCGATGACCGATTTTTAACCGTTTTTTGGATTCCAAAAAACGCCGTTTTTTTAACATGGACAACAACCATATACAAATTCTGTAAATTATCAACAACAACCATACAAATTCTGTAAATTAGTTAAAAATTATTAACTATACTGTGTACAACAACCATACAAATTCTGTAAATTATCAACAACCATAAAAATTATTAAAAATTGTTGTACACAGTATAGTTAGAATAAAATTGATTATACAAATTCTGCGGTTTTCTTACCAACCATACTAAACTTGTGAAGCCTTAGATTTTTAGTCATTCAACATTAAGCTATTTAGAACCAAAAACAACAACAAAAAATGTCATTTCCCAGGTTGCAAAATTTTCCTGTAAAGTCCACGTTACTACTAAATTAAGTTTTCTTTTACATAATTAATTGGCTAATTGAATTGTTACCAATCATAAGCTCATAAGTCCATGATATTATTTACCACTGTATTGCTATTAGTTTATATGATAATTGCTATCTTATTGACTTATCCTGTGGCGTGATTAACTATTCGACTACTCTAAACGTATAGCCTATTCAAATAAGCCTAAACCATTACAAAAGTCCTCAGTCCTATAAACCATAGACTCTAGATACAAGTAGGTGCATGGCAAATTATAAACCAATTGTTACAAGAAAAAAGCATCAATATTGGTGAATGAAAATTATATTTTTAATATGGTTAGAAGTCATATTCGCCTGATTGGTTCATAGGTGATTGAAATTCCCAACACTACTTCATATAGTAATTAATGGCAAATCGAATTAATTAGGTTCTTGGGTATTTAGTTTACAGCTAATATATCTTACTGGTTGATTCTTGAACAAATGATTTAATATGGTAAAGTTGTGAAACCAATCAAGTTTATGAGATAAATGATTTTTTTTTTTTTGTTATTTAGAAGTTATTAATATATTATATTGACACAACACAATGCATAATGTTGTGCCATGTATACCTTGGACCACCACGAAGTCAGAGACAAGATCGCCATAAAAGCTGTATGAACAAAATTAGAAAGAATATCATAATATTAGGTACTAACATTTAACAATTAGCAATTTTTTATCAATTCATTGGCTAATCAGATCTAGGACCAAAACTTAAGAGCTAGCTATCTAGAAATCCACCTTCTTTTAGCTGGTCGTATTTGAAATCATTTTCTAGAAACTGTATACTTGTCAACATATCTATGGAGAGACGTGTCCTAAAACCATTAATGGAAATGTATAATATATAGATTAACGTGTTAATGACAAAATTTGTTTAGTTGCTAACCATGTGGTTAAAGCACCTAATCGCGATATGGAATGCAGAGAGACAGGTTGGAGCTCGAAAGAGGCAAAGATAAAGGAGAGAGACATTATAATAATGAATGTAAATGTACATATCTGGAAAGCATATGACTTCGATGCCACGTGACTGTTACACGTACGTATTTTTGGGTCATTTGATAGATAGGTTAACTCGTGAAGATAGTGTAGCAGTGATAAATGTCTTAATCAGGCAAATTCAGAATCTTTAATTGCTATAAAAAAAACAACCAAAGATTTAAATTTAGCTGTTTTGGTGATTTCATGTTTTTGTTTTCAAACTTCGTCTACTGGTACATTGATATCAGGTGTAGTATCAACGGACAACGGCGTAAATACGCGCTACACTTTCATGTTTGATTTTGCTATGCATTTTCGACTTCCGCTCGGAAGCTTTACAGGGGTATGTGTAGTCGTCTAAGTAAAATGTAAATGTTTATGGACTGGTCACATTTTGTGTTAAAATGCTTTTTTTTTTTTTTATAAAACGTTAATGGACTGGTCTCATAAGATAAAACGTTTGTAATATAAAGTATGATATATAAGCTATAAAACAAAA
Organism: Noccaea bulbosa; assembly: GCA_900406535.1. Taxonomy (NCBI): domain Eukaryota; kingdom Viridiplantae; phylum Streptophyta; class Magnoliopsida; order Brassicales; family Brassicaceae; genus Noccaea; species Noccaea bulbosa. Next base: position 15,015 of record OVBJ01000255.1, read on the forward strand.
AAATGATAGTATATCTTATGAGACGATTTGATGAAAGCGAGTTAGTAATATGAGCCCTAGTAATATCGAGGCTAGTTAATCGTAATCCTATGTTTTAATCATAAAAAAATTGACGTGACTTAACAGAATAAGTCTATCTTCTAGAATATGCGTCCATAAATCAACCATAATTTTGTAAAAAAGTTGGACACAAAGGAAACATGGAAACAAAAGCGTGCAGTTGTCGGCATAATCTTGACAGTTCTCCTATTTATCAACTTCGATTTATCTATCTAATAATCACATCAATTAATATATTTTTAATAAATATGTATAGCTACTATATCATTTTTTTACTTCCATTATATAACTGTCTAATCGATAACTATGATTATTACAAGATTATGTCAGGCGGTTGCCTGATTTATTTCTTATATGACCTATGAAATTTACTTTTTCTTTACCCGCCTAATGAAGGTGCTTAATCAGGATTTTTGTGTGACTTTCGATTTCATAGTTCGAAAAACTGGATCTAAAATAAAATATATCAACTGCAAGATTTCTTTTAAGAAAATGAAAGTCTTACTAGCTTTGATTTTTTTAGTTGGGTCGGTTCGTTTTTTACTAAGTTTTTCAAATACTTTCTCTATTTCAGAAAATTTGATGTTTTAGAAAAACGTATATGTTAATAAGTGAACAGAATGTGTGTGCTTCGCTCAAGCAATTTTTCTCCCAGACACAGCTACCGAGGCAGCGCCGCTACGCAACTCAACCTCCTCAGATGAGGCTATGTCGTAGCCTCCCCTCCGGCCGTCTGTGCATCTAGCTCCCCAGAAGCCAGTGTTCCGTCTGCTCGCCTCAGAGGCTGGTCGGCATCCCGTCTTCCTCCCTCGTCGCCTCCTATTTCGACGAGCTTCTTCTGGTTCTCGTTCTACTTCTTCACGGTGAGGGAAACTCCAAAGGCTGTCGTGCTCTCTCACTCTCTCATGGATTCGTCGATGTATCATCGTCGCCGTGAAGGTCTTTTTCTGTCAGATCCGGTGAAGGTCTCTTCGCCGCTTGCTCCGCTCTCTCCGTCTTCACCGGGGAATCCTTCAAACCCTCCAGATCCACCGGATCCGCCTGACCCGCCTGACCCGCCGGACGTCCATGGATCTGAGATTCTATCTTATCTCCTCTCCCGCTTTCAGAGGACCAAGGCTATTTCCTCTGTATCGTTGTCGGAGAGCTTGATATTTTCGTCGATGATCTATTCCGGTGTAATTTTCAAGTCTGCTTCTTTCACATCTCCGTTCATCCTCATCCTTCAGTCCTTCACCGCATCTCCAAGCTTTGGCCATTTGAAGCTTTCTGTCCTACTCCTCGCCGGCGAAGAGACATCGGGATCTTGGATTCCCGCTTTCGTCAATCTATACATCTTGGTCTGGCGTTGTAAAACTTTGGGTTTGACCCATAACGTGTCTGTAGCGAGCTCCTGTTTGAAGTTGTTTCTACCAAAAACGCTCTGCTATGCGGTAATTCTTTCCTTCATCTGGAAGAGATTTTGTTCACATTCCTTCCATAAAAGGAAGAAGATCTTATCTTCATTGATCCGCTCATTGAAAGGTGATTTGCATTCGGTTTTTAAACCGAAAATCTTCTCCTCCTTTATGGAGCGAGTATTGTTAAGCTCTTCAATGGCTGTCTCTGCCATAGTGGCTTTGGTTCTAGCCTTGCGAGCATCTTCTGACCATTTTATGGTCTTGGGTCTAAAGAAAGCTGATTCCAACTCTCCCTCTCTTCAAAACTCAACATTTCAAAGTCTCGTGGATTTGGAGTTGTTTGTTGTAGTCTTGTTGTTTGGTTGTGTGTGGTTGTTAGCTCCAGGCATTGAATTTAGGTACTGGATGTTGTGTCCAGGAAATTCTGCTTCCCTCTCTATCTCAAAGGAAGAATGTACCCATTGTGGTAATTCTGAATCTATCTTGTTATACATTTTCTTTGTTATGCTTATTGTAATTTTGCATCCAACTCCTTTATGTTTGGATCTCTTCCTCTTTTGTGAGTTGTAACCGAAGTTGATTTATAAAATTAGTTGTTGTCCAAAAAAAAAGAAAGAAAAACGTATATGCGAATATTTGTATATATCTGAAATAAAAAGATTATATACACTGTAACCCGTAACTGATGGTAGTTAAGCGGCAATGTGTTTTTATAGTAAGATGCACTATCTTCATATTAAAATAACAAATATTTTCTCCGTTTCAGAATATAATATATTTTGGCATAATTAATCTAAAATTATCTAGATGTATCTACATATATTTTGAGTCTAGATATATCCAGATAATTGCAGATACATTATACCAAAATATCTTATATTCTGGAACAGGAGGAGTATAATACATTATACCAAAATATCTTATATTCTGGAACAGGAGGAGTATAATTATACACCTTTGTAAGTGTTTTTTGGCCAACTCTTTGTATAAATCTGTGTAATTTATGGCTGTCTCCTGTTAGTTCACTTCTTGTAAATAGTAGCTGATCCCTAATATATTAAAAAATAATCATTTTTTTAAACTAACATTTATTTGATGTATTATTAACAAGAGTGTCATGCTAAACTGTCATCATCACATGGTTTACTCTCAGAACAAATATTAATTAAGACAAATATTACTAGATTAATTACACTATATATCATTGCATTAGTTTAGTTATAAAATAGTTTATATTAATGATTTATATATATTTCAGCATTTAATTATAAATATATTATGTTCTTTCCATATCTTATCAAATATATCAAATTAATTATTTTCTTAAATACTACATTTTTTTTTCTCTCATTTATTGGTTGGACTAAATTTTATAAAAGTAAATAAATTATGACATTACCCATATATTAAAAAATGCATATTTTTTATAAAAATTATAATTTGAATTTTTAAAAACAAATATCAATTACTGAAATGATAAAAAAATAAGTGTATCTTCAAAATCACACATTGGAAATGAAGATATATGATAGTTCACTATTATAAAGTGAACCAAAATGATAAAAAACCATAAGACTTAAAAAATTAATTTGATAAGCATCCAAATTTATCAGTATATTTGATTTAATATAGTTTTTTAATAAAACTATATAACTAAACCAAATAAAAATTATATTATTATAAATATTTCACTGTAAAAAAGTTGAAAATATTTAAATTAGGATATTAAAATATAGAAAATTTGGTTGAAAATTTAAAATATTTAAAATATATTTTATCATAAATTTGAATATTACAAAATTTCAAATTAATAATAAATTAAAATATTAAAATATTAAGATATTATATTATAATTTGATCACAATTTAAAAATATTTTAAATATTTTATTTGATAAACAATTTAAAAGGTTATAGATTTCTATTGAAGTATATGTTATTTTAAATAACTGGAAAATAATATAAAATTTAATAAACATAGAAGATTTATATATACATGCTTTTTCCAATTAATTATTTCAGAATTATAAATTCATTTTACTTTTCTTAAAATTAATATTTAAATTTTTATTTGAGATTTCCAATTATATGATGATGTTGCCAATAAATATAGCGTCGCATATGGAAATTGTTTAATTATGAGTTGATTTAAATATTTATTATTTATCTACATTAATTATAAAATGGTTTATAAATCAACCATAAATAGTTGACAAAAAAAATCAGCCATAAATTATACTGTTTTTGAGCAATGAACTTAACATATATAATATTAGCAAATTTGAATTTAATTTGCATAATATTTCTTTTATTTTCAGAAAAAAATCATATCAAATTTAGCTGTAACCGATTAAAAATAATACATACAATCTTACTAACTGTAAAAACAATAACAATTTAAATGTAGTCATTTGATTTGTTATTTTAACTATCTTATGATACTATAGTCATTCGATTTTTATGTATTTCATTCAATTTTATCATATGTAATCTATGACTACGGTCAATATTTTATTTTGTTTTTTACTTAAAAAAAATATTTAAAATGTTTAATTTACACAGTAAAACGAAGACAATAACCAAACTATCAAATTAATATGTCGTATAAGATTTTGAATTATGTAAATAAACATCTTTAAGTTAAAAGACATTAGAGTAAAATATCACTCTGTGCACAGCGCGGATCCAACACTAGTTTTTAATGGCTTAACGAGTAAGAAAATGTCTCAAAACAGAATGGTGAAATCAAATGTGGCTAAAGATTAAAGAACAACTAAAGCGTGCAAAAGTAAGAAGCTTTTAACATTTAAAATATAAAAAGAAACTAAACATAGCTTTTGTCTTTGTATTTATATTACTATAATTTAGATTAACTAACTTTGTCACAGGCATTTTGGCCCTTTTCATTACGTTCACACAGTTTATTAATAGTAAATGACTTTATGTTGTTACTGTTAGTAGTTATGTAAAAAATGATTATTATCTCTGGTTTCCATTACCCTAGTACACATATCTGTGGTTTAAACTCATGTAAAAAAAATGATTATTATCTCTGGTTTCCATTACCCAAGTACACATATCTGTATTTGAGTTCTAAAAAAAAAAAAAAAAAAACTAAAAAAGGAAGTTTAGAANAAGAAAAAAATTTAAAAATTAGAACCCAAAAAAATCATGAGTGATCAGGTCCAGGTTTTCATTGACAAGGTAATTAAAAAGAACATATTTCATATTTTCTTATTTGATAAGGTTTAATAGTCTAATAACTCGATCGTTATCAAAGTAATATACTATCATGTCATCTTCAAATATACTATTCGACAGGCATGGTATGGAAAAAAAATATCTATCTTGTATTGCTATACAATGCAAAATGTTTTCCAAATACGTGAAAAAGAACTAAAAACGACAATAAGTATTTGTCTCAAAGCAATACATATACTATTGGACATGGTATGATAAATTTTTTTCTTTTTCATCACCTCTTTTTGTTTGTCGAACAAATTTTTGCAACTCTTTTTTTTTTTTTTTCTGTCTTTTCTTATTGAGTACTGACATACAAAATGTGGGTTATCGATATAATAAAATGGGTCTTTGACACGTGTCCTTATCGGAATAACCCCAATTAGGACAAAACGTTGAAAGTTGAAACTCACATGCTTTCTTCGTTCGCCTGGTTTCTCATTTCGGGAATCTCTAAAGACATACGTAAACCATTTCTTTTAAATTTCCCCGATTCATAATCCAAACAAATTCAATTAATTTGGCAAAGATTCTCATCCCAGACGCAATGTTTTTGTGATATTAGTTACTTTATCTTACTTTAGAAACAAAATTTTAAGTAACGGTTATTTGTTGATAAGTATTTGCCTATTTCGGATAAAATATTATTTTATTTTCTCTAATTTGTAGCTTCTTTTTTTTTTTTTTTGAGTGTATGAATAAAATTAGCTTCTTTTTTTTGTTTAATAACTCGAAATTCTTGACTTCTTCTTGCATGAATAACTAACGGACATGTCACACGTCAGCTTACATTTTAATTCTTTTAGTCATGTAATCTTCATGTCTTTAACAAGAAAAAAAGTAATCTTCATGTCTTTTTAACATCTTTCTTGAAATCCATTTATAAACCAACTACTCCAGGAAGTATTTACTATGTTCCATTAGTTTTAACTTTTAATTATTGGAATATAGAACATGTAGCTAGCTTCCAGGAAGAATCATGCCCATGGAAAAAATTTAGAGTAATCAGTGAATATGTTTCAACCAGTAAAAAAAATTCTCTAAATCTTTATAAAAAAAATCACTTTTGTGAAAGAAAAGAAAAATGACGGCTATTGCTAACGGAGGGAGATGATTGGTCGAGAGATAGTGTGGGAACTGGGAACTAAAGATCAGAACACGTGTACAAATGTAAGAGGAGGTCTACCTACAAATCCGTGGAGTGTAGACACGTGGTCAAACCCATGTGCTTCGCCTTATCTCTCTTTTCATTTCAGTGGCATGGAGCCGTAGTACACATTATTTAATTCATAAAAACTTAGATAATTTTTTTTTGGTTTTTAATAAATAATTAAATTACTTGCTTCGGTTTTAACCAAATAACGATCAAATACTATTGGTTGTATGTCAAGTTGTATCTCAACATTTTTGGGAAATAAATATGCTATTGTTTCATGTAAATTTTATGTCTATGGATTTTGTCACACAAGTGTTTTGGACCAATTTTGTTGGATTTGGAGAAGAGAGAAAGAACGATACACAAAAAATTTATTTCACATCGACTTAAGCATTCATCAACATAAAAAGAAGGAAAATAAACCATAATATAAAGAATATAAGCATCTGTTTTTCTTTTCTGATCAAATAAATACAAACATATGTAAATTAAACTTTCGTATAAATTCTTTGTATAAAACTATTTGAACGCATAAAATTGCATGGCTTTAGACTGAAGGAAAAAAAGTGTTTTCGAAAAATCTTCCACGTCGAATAGGATAACGAAATTATTAGAATAAACACCTAACTATTCAAGTATTTTCGAGCAATTTTTTTCTTACATATAACTATTCAAGTACTTACACATTGATTCCAAACACTAATCTTACCAAACATTATTATCTATATAAGAGAAACATGTTTTTTCCCAGTTTAGGACTCACTCCAAAATTGTACATGCGTAATCCATTTTTACAAGCAATTGAAACTCTAATTACTTAACCAATCATGTTAAACAAAAGATAATTAATAACCTATGAGATGAAGCAAATACAGAATAATACTAGTATGTGAAGAATGACCAACAGTCTACACATTTTAAGTCTTCACAGCGTTTTCTAAAATATACTCTCAAATCTCAAGACTGCCACTTTTCTACCTTTTCCGTTGCGAAGCCAACCCTTATAGTTATGGATGTTCATATTGGATCAGTAGAAACTAATTAACCTATCCGCCCTAAAAAAAATACGATTTAAAAGTCAAATTTATTTGGATACAGCTCTTTCATTCTCATTTTTTTTTTTTGAATATACAAATTAAGTCAATTTTATTTTCTAGTATAGATTACACAAATGTGTTTGAAATTGTTCCAATAACTATGAAACAAAAGTATGGTAGAGATAAGACACTTATTGTAACGAAAGCATAATGCTAACTATAGAGATGGTGTTTAATAAATTGATATGAATATTATAATATCACAAATAAAACTAGTTGTTTCTAATTCTATGTTTCTTCACATGAAATAATATAGCATATGCATGTATATTCCGGGTAAGTCATTTCTCTAACTGGTAAATTAATATTGACATGCCGATCAAGATTAAAACTCTTTTCTTTCTTTCTGTCAACTGAATCTTTATTTATTGTTAATTTTATGCGCTTCGAGTTTAAAAATCCGATTAAAGGCTGCATGTAAATATCCATACAGAAAGACGAGAGTAAAAGTAAACCACCTTTTGAAAGACAAGTGATCACTTATGTTTTCTCTCTTTTAGTTTGTTGCTAAGACTTATCCATATGGTGGTGATAACGACTTCTAATCCTCTTGTTACACGTATAAGCATTATCGAATGGGATTTACATATATTTGCTTTATTTTTCCACAGTACCAATTGGGTCTTGCTTTGGGTTTAAAGACTGCATGTAAATATCCATACAGAATATGAAAAATGGGATTTTTTCATATGAATTAACATCAACTAATTGACTTGTTATTTATGCCAGAATGCAAATTATGTAGGAGCTGTAGTAATAAGGTGAGTCTTAATTTCCAAAAGAAACTAGGAAAGATCTATTAACCATATCGAGTACTAGTTTAAAATGCAACAGTCTAATTGCGCATTTCAGGTTTTATTCTCTACGTATAAGAATAGACAGATTATATCATTTCTTGTTCTAATTAGTATTTTAATGTATGTCTTGATCTATACTTATTAATTTCTTTGGTACGAAATTAGAAACAAACTTAAAAAGTTTTTTTTTTTTTCTAGTTTGATTAATATTGGAAGGCTGTTTATTTTTTTCTTTTTTATTGCTTTCACATGAGTTCGACAAAATGTTATTTGTGAAGTTAACAGACTCATGTCTTTTCAACATGAAATAATATTACCGATGGTGATGTATATGACTTGTGGACTATGTAGTATTAATATCCAAAGGGGCATTTATGTTATTTCGAAAAGTTAAGCTCAAATCCAAAAAAAAAAGAAAGAAAGGAAGTATTACAAAATGAAAAAAAAAAAAAAAAATCGAATGTCTTTATCATTTCTAAAATAAAAAATATGGATTTATCATCTAATCAAACCATCCCTTGACACCTACTCCTTTATAAATGATAAGTCCTCTGCTTCTCCCAACACATCTACTACTGCAGAAAAAAGTGAGACAAAAAAATTCACCAACCTGTTATTTCTAAGAGAGAGAAGAAGATCTAGAGGGAGAAGAAATGAATAACCAGAATGTGGATGATCATAATCTTCTACTCATTTCTCAGTTGTACCCTACTGTCTATACTCCATTAGTACCACAACAAGGTTTACCCATATCAAAGTCCCAATCTTTTTTTTTATATATTTCAAAAGAAACCCAAAATTGGTTATACAAATAAATATCTTCAAGTGGGTCTTCTTTAATTTTTCTTCTTCTTTTCTTGATACTAATTTTTCTTATTTTAGTCTTTTTTTTCGCATGAGTGCATGAACAGAACTTAGAGTAAGAGACCTGGACTTCGTGGTATAAATTATAACATTAGTTTTAATGTGTTTCTCTTTGACCAGCTAGCAAACCGAACTCAGCGCGGCCGAGGAGGAGGAGGAAGAGCAAGAGTGTTGCGGCGGCCGAGGAGGGTGGAGATAGAAGCAATGGGTGGTTTAGGAAGAGGAAATTGAGTGACGAGCAAGTAAGAATGTTGGAGATGAGCTTCGAAGACGAGCATAAGCTTGAGTCAGAGAGGAAAGATCGGCTTGCTTCGGAGTTAGGGCTTGATCCTCGTCAAGTCGCCGTCTGGTTCCAAAACCGCCGTGCTCGGTGGAAGAACAAGAGGCTTGAAGATGAATACACCAAGCTCAAGAACACACACGAAAACGTCGTCGTTGAGAAGTGTCGTCTTGATTCGGAGGTGCGTGATAGTCTCTTCTCTTTCTTCAAAAAGAATAAAATTGGGCTATAATCTATATATATATATATGATATATAAAAAGGTATAAGTTTTAAGTTTCAGGATTAATGTTTAAGTTGATTAAAGATAATCGATCAGAAAAAAAAGAGTAGACGATTAAATATAACGTTTACTCGGTTTTCTCCTTTGATCCAAGAATTTTCTAATTTTGAACATGAAATGTTAAAAATTTAACCTAAAAACAATGGTTATTCTCTCTAGACTTAAAGAGATTTTTATAAATTACATTTTCTAAAAAACAAAGGAAATATCAAGAGAAACATTGTAAGCGATTGAGAGGGAAAACAGTAATGAAAATTGTTTGTTATATTAAATTAAAAGCAAAATAATACAGAGAGTGAAGTTGAAAAAAACAAAAGTGTCATTTTATGTAATTATCTTTCCGTACAAACATCATTTGTTTTCTAGTGGTTACTTACTTTTGCTTGTCTTAGTCATTGGGCCTCTAATCACCAGGCCCACAAGATAAAGTCATCAAATCAAAGTCATTAAAAACATGATTAACTATTAATGGGATAGTGATTAAATCAAATCAACTTATAATTTTCAGGTTCTTCACCTAAAGGAACAGCTATGTGACGCTGAAAGAGAGATCCAACGGCTAGCACAAAGAGTCGAAGGAACTTTAATCAACAGTCCGATCTCATCTTCTGTCTCCGTCGAAGCCAATCATACGACACCGTTTTTTGGAGATTACGAAGTCGGAGACGACGGTGACGGCTACGAGAACTTGTTCTATTCGCCAGATTACGCTGATGGGTTGGAATGGATGAGCCAGTTCATGTGAAAAACTACTAGTTGATTTTATTAGTATAAATCGTAAAATCTAGGGTAATTTATATGTGTTAACTAGCTAGATTATTTATATGATTGGTCGATATCTATTACGAATCAGACTGTAAATATAACCGATGTGTGTTCTCTATTGTAGTGTTGTGGATATCTTTCTCTAAGCAGCGATTGCTTAGTTAGATAGGTCGTAAAGTTGCATTTGTGAATTGTTTGACTTAGAGGTCAAGCATGGACAAAAAATGAAGGAATGTATAAACTATAAGTATATTGTAATTTTTCTATTAATTAATTGATCGTTATGTGTTTTATGCATACATTTTCGTATTCATGGTTTTGGGAAAATCTATTTTTTATTTATATATATGACTAGTCACACACTTAACTCTAACGACTACTAATACTAAAACCCTAAAAATTAAAAGTAATAACTCTAGCTAACAAAATTTACCTACACAACAAAAAACAGCAATATACTACAACCAGAAAACCCATGACCACAAATTTGATGATGAATTATACGAAATGAAAGAATTTCAACAAATGCATAATTATTATTTTAGTTCGGTAAGAAATATTATAGATTAGTGATAGAAATTTGGCTAATCAGTACTAGGGATTGCATTTGTCGTGATTTTACTAGTCATATAATTTAAATTACTAGAACAATTTTTTATCTTCAGAGAACAACTTTTTGTTGTTGAACAAGTTACTATCATACGTTTACGTATCATACGTGAAAGTGTGATACGTATAAGAAAGAGTACTTGTACGATCATGGAACTAAAATACGGACCATTGGAATCTATAGCCTGATAGAAAGTACTAAAGCATGTCTTCTGGTCAAATTTGCACGTACGTGTTTTTATATGGACGGTGGACATATATATAAATTTATAATATAAAGTACGAGCTACATAGACTATGGGTATTTTTTCGCAACAAAAAGAAAAAAACTATGGGTAATCTTAAAGAACTTTTCAACATCATCTAACACATTTTAGTGGTATGGTATAGTAAATAAACGGCTAAAGGTATCGGCTATCGCACATGATATACAAACACATACAAAACGACGATATAACTTTAAATCTAGGAGGATAAGATTTTGCCAAAAATTTAAAAGGAAATTTGGATAAAATGTAACTCAATTGGGTAACGAAATAAATGTGGGTTCACCTCATGTGACAACAAAATTGGATACATTATGACTATAGGACGTTCCAATATTGACTCTAGAAAATATATAGCTATACATATCTTACCATTATCAGCATAATATTCGAATCACAAAGATTCATATAATATAGGATAATGTCTGTCACGTCTAGAAACAGAAATTTAATATCATAACAGCTTATTACTACTGTGTTTTGTATAGTTTTGTTTTCTAAACTTACAAAATCAATTATTTTGTGGAAATGATTTGCAGGCTAATGGACCCCATCTCTCTTATCTCTTCACCAAACGCAGGTTTTGATTCTATTTGTTGTCTCTCAAGTGTGAGTTAAATGGTCACATAAAGTTTAGATTCTGTCACACTATAAGAAACTGACAAATACATGTGTATACATATATAGAGAGATATGTTATACATGTATGTGTCCATAAAATGCAGTTTATTCCTAACATAAAGTTGAATCGAGAAGAGATAAAAAGAACGCGATTGGTGTAATTTTAGAAACTATGGATCCCATTAAAGTTTAAAGAAGCAGCAGTGATGGCACCTTTTCAAAGTTGTAGTCAGATTCATTATTACATGCATTGGAGTATATAATGATATGTGTCAAGATATCATGGATCGATGGTGTTAAAAAGCCGGTCATCTTTTCCTTATGCTTGTTGAGTGAAATTGTTTTTTTTATCCAATAGAAATTGATTTTAATATTTGTGTTTTGTACATTGTCGATATAGTACTTTTGTAACGATTACAAATGGAAATGAATATCATAAAAGTGTTGCTCCATTCTCATGCCTCGTTTGTGTTTTTTTTTAATTAGGTGTAGGATATTAAGTATATTCGTTACAAAACTTAAGTGTACGATTTCAAATGGAAGGAGCGGAAATTTTCTACGTTAAGAAAGAGACTAAGAGAGGATAATTATTAAAAAGTAAACGAAATGAACTATTATCGTTACCAACTTCGAAAACTTGGCTCATTGGACTCCTTAAGGGCCCATTAGTGTTTTAAGAAAGGGTCCACTTGAACAATTTTACTATTATTTTTGACTAAACAGTTTAAGCAGTTAGGGAGGACAAGACCAAATACCAATCACAAAAATGGTGACAAGACAGACTTACGAGACTATTGTTCCAAATGAAGACAAGATTATCAAGTACATCATTCAAGACTACTCAATACATGCAGCACTCCTTCAAGACTACCAAAAAGACATTGAAAGCATCCTCCACGATTAGAAAGAGTCAATCATCGATCCTTTATGCGTAAGTATGTAATGGAAACGATTGTAGAAAGCATAGGCAATTTGCGATTATAGCTCACAAAGTTCATACTCTCTCAGTTGTACTTTCTACTGTTATATTTAAGTTTTCATAAATTAAGTTGTAGTCATATATATATTTATTTTTATGTTTAAATTTTGCCTACTTCTAATTTTTGGCTTAAATAATAAAAATAGTAATTAATCACCCTGCGATACAGAACAAAGAGAATTTTGCTATCTGAGTTATAAGGTTATGTGTTTATTATACTTACTGAGAGTTTACGAATTCAGGATGTCGTCGGTGTGAGAGAAACAAGTTACAACCTCCTAACCAACAATGAACCGAACCTAAACCAAGCCTAGATCAGCTAACGATAAGTTCCAGCACAAATAGCATAAACCAATCCCGTTCACACATCAATATCAAACTGATTCTCAACACTAAGCTATTATGATTAGAAATTAAAATTTAGACATGATGGATTTTTGTTAAGTTGTTCATTTGGTTCTTCATGCTTAATCCAGAATCCGAGAAGCACTTATCAAAGCTTCATATATAGACTGAATATTCAGGATCTTTACAAATTTAACAACGTGGCATTTCGATGTATATGCAATGAAGATCTCGTAGACGTAGAGAGTTTTGCAAAAGAAAAATTATTATTTTCAAGCTAAAAAGAGAACACATTTTTAAAAGGAAACAAAAATTGCAGAGTAAATAAATACAATTCGATTCTAGAATGTATATATGTATAAGTTAATAAACCAACCAACCCCAACCAAACCCTCTAAAACCTATTAGGCTTTTACTCAACCAATCCCGGTTTATTTTAAAACCGCCAAGCTGACGTGGCGACCAAAGGCCTTTCATGCCAACAAAGCACTAACTCTCCTTGTCGTTTCGCCACGTGGAACCCTCTCACTTGCGCTTTCTCCACTAAACACTCCGCTTGAAAATCAACAAACTGGCTCAACGGAATCGGCCTCATCCCCGCCGCGCAAAACGCTTCTCTCCACGTCATCTCTCCACCGGCTTGTCTCTTATTCGCCGCCGCTTCAACCCCTGCCGCGATTTTAGGTCGCAACACAAACGCCTCTATGATCTTCTTCACCAAATCACCTGTGGGAGCTGCGGCGTCGAGAGATTCCAGAACCATCGTGTAGTACTCGAGACCGCTAACAAACTCTCTCTGGAACGATCCGGCTCCGGAGATTCCCGTCCATCCTTCGCTATCGACGAAGACGACGACTTTCGGCGAGACTCGTCTTAAATCGTTGACGAAACCGGAGATTCCGTTTAAACGACGGAATATCACCGGAGAAAGCAGAACGACGGTTCGCTCTCCTTCTACGAATCTGATCGCTTTGAATGATAACATCTCGAAGGTTCTCATCAGAACGAATTCGATTTGAAATCGAATTTTCAGATCTGCGGCGAATTGAGCTAAGTTTTCTTTGACGAGTCGCGTCTCGACGGCGCATTCTTCCGGTACAACCGCCGTGATTCTCAGAAACCCGCCGGTAATTGATGATTTCTCAGCGATCTCTCTCATGAGCGACGCGTATTGACCGCCGAATCCGATCTCGAAATCGACTACGTGAGCGAACGGCGAAGAAGATTGTTGCCAGGTCAGAGAATCGAGGATTGCTTGATTCGCCGTGAAATGAGAAAACAAAGGGATCGGAGAAATCCCGGAGAATTCTTTGATCGCTCGGATTCTCTGAACGATCTCGGACCATGAAGTTAACCGGTTTTGATTCCGGGTCGACCCGGATAAAAGCGACCCGAGAGCTTCCTTGAAGTAAAACGCTGCTCTCTGAAGCGGTCTTCCCGCCGGAGATCTGAGACGTTGATTGAGCCGTGACAATACCACCTGAGCGAGTTGCAACTCATCAGAGTCGACACAGCCAACAACTCGGATGAGATCTTCTACGAAATCGAATCCTCCATTGACACTACCTTCGTTGTTGTTGTTATCAAACCCGTAACCGTGACCCGGATAAACATCGGAGGACCGAAACTCCGCCGGATGAAGCTGATCGGGGAATCCAGGAAGCTGTGGATCGACGGCGAAGTGTGACGGCGAAATGGTAGACGGAGGGAAATTGGATTTCAAATTAGGAGCAGAGTCGTCGTCTAACTCCAATTCTCTCATGATCGAATCCCAATCCATGGAACGCATCGCATGATCATCTAACGGAAACTGATTATCACCACCGGTAATTTCCGCGACGACTGGCTTCTCCTCCGCCGCCGCTGGACTTGGGCTTCTACGGAGGTCGAGCACCGAAGTCGGCTCGTTATAGCCAACAAGATTCCTCCCTCCTGAGCTACTGTTCGTGGTGTCCGATGAAGCAGGGCCTCTCATGTCTCGAAGTTTGTGAGGAAGAAGAAGAAGAAGAACGTAAAAAGGAGGCTGTTGAAAGGTATGATCTTTTTTTTGTAATGGAGGGGGTTTCGAATTATAATTGTTGTATTTTATATCGAAATGTTACTGTAAGATAAAAAAAAAAGATTCTTTACCTTTTCTTTTGTTATATCAAAATCAGATTTCGATCACGAGATGTTCGAGCTCCACTATGTTGATGATCATAAAGACAATTTTTCAAAAAGGGAAAACAAAAGGTTTTGAAAAAAAGTTTTGTACAAAAATTTTAGTGGCCGTTAGATACATGAAGTGAGGTAAGTTTTTCATTTCATTTGGGATTTAAATCTGACATAAGAATTGATACAAGTGAAAATGCAACTCGGAATTGTCAACTGTCAATGGAGCCTGTTAGCAAAAATTACAAAAAAAAAGAACGGTGACCACTAGGATCTCAACGTGGTCCCTACATACGAACACAGTAAACGACCGAGAAAGTGAATCTGCCTAAATCTTGGTCCCACCTTTTAGTTAATTCTGTCGGAGATTTGTGTTAAATGCGTTAAAATCACCTAAATTAACTGCGCGGTAGATTCACGGACCAATCACATCAGCGCGTATTAAACACGCTCACTCTCACCTCTCTCATCTTTTTCTATGTCTTTGGCTCTTTGCAGCGATGAGTGAAAAGAAAGAATATGTTCCCTCACTGATTGATTTCAAAGGGAGATTAATTAGGCAATTAGCCTTTCCAATAGTGATCTTTGCAATTTATACAATAAGTTGTATTCTATAGTTTTACTAGTTATAGAACAATATATAAATAAAAATTAGTTTCGGTGGTCGCTTTTTTTGCTCTACTTTCTTACTCTTACATCTGTTCTTTTCTATACTTAATTTGTTACACATATTTACTTACATGCTCATCTTATTAAAAACAAAATCGACGAGACAGTTCTTGTAATAGAATTACCAATTGACGCAACACTATATTAAGATCAATGAAACTCGTTGACAAATTAAAGAAGGAAAAAAGTTGATAAAACTTGAAGAAGTATATGTAGCCATATAGACATACCAGATCGACCATTATAAATTATTCTGTTATGTATCTTTTCAACAAAATCAAGAATTTGGTTGATTGTAAAATCTTTGAATTCGAAGGTCAGATATTCATGTATATACACATAATACATGTTCTATTTGATTTAATGGATTCTCCAAACTAGTATGCAGGCTTAAATTAATCATGAGGTCCGTAGACTTAAAATTAAAATCTATTCCCCTCCACATAATTATTTGTTTGCACAAGCCTGATAAATAAAAATGAATATTACATTTTTTTAATTTAAACTACATTTTGCATGAAAAGAGTTATTTATTCCCATGTTTCTCACCAGCAGTCTAAACTAAACCAGGCCATTAATTTTAGCACATGTAATGTATTTTAAACAGATTAGTCAATCATATGATATGTAATATTCCTACTTTGCCAGTATTTTAACTGACCTAATAGTTTTCCACGTTGGATTCCCTCGTCACCCAAAACGTGGAATTATGTTGGCAACGTTTATTACTTATTAGAGCCTTAGGGGTGTCACATAGCTAGATAAATAAATTGAATTTATCATAAGTTCATAACCAACTTTAATTTAGGTTCAACAGGGAGATCCGTATTAGTTATTTTTGTTTATGAATCGCACGAACGGTTCAAATTATGTAAGGAGAAATTTATATCAAACATCGTAATATTTTGTTTGTAGGTTTTAGTAATTGAACATATGTTTTTCTTGATCAAAAGGTTGTCGAGAAACTCTCAGTACTGTCTTCGATAATACAAACAGCATTCATCATTGTATCTCCTCTGGTTAAGCTACAATCAATCAACTGAGTTAACCGCCATCCGCTGGATGATACTTTGTTTCTTTCTTTCTTTTTACCTATTTGTCTTCCATCGGGAGTTTTTTTTATTTTCTTCCATCTTTTAACGACGAAAAAATAGTGAGTCAAATACTTATGAAGTAAGGAAAACAAAGGAGAGGCCGATAATGCAACACACGGACGTTTCATTTAAAAGTAGAGAAAGCTTGAAGCTCACAAAAGTAATAAAGGTTGTATTTTTGAAGATTCTCATTTTATGTCATTCACTTATAAAATATCGTTTTTATTAAATATAACGCATGAAGGGCAAGGAAAAATAAATACATATAGATCGACAAATTTTTATTTTATTTTGAAGTTCATAGCTGTGCTCCTATAACTTATAGGCTATAAGGCTATAACAATTGTGTAACAATTGATTCAGAGTGATAAATAGTGTCATTAAGATGGTTTTTCTCTTTAGTTTTCGCCTAAAAATTAGGTTAGATTTTTTCATAAATCAGCCTGATCATAACCCATACCTTATTATAATCCATTTGTGGAATATAAAAATGGCTAAAATCAGCACATTATCTAAATGTTTTTTGATAAAACAGAAGAGATATATTTAATATTAAAAACAGTTTATATAAAAAATTAACCAAAAAAGAAGGGAAAGAGATAGAGTATCTTCAATCTTTTACATTATGGAAAAGCAACACAATGAGTAGTCACAATCATAACATGCTTTTTCTTAGACATGGGAGAATCCTTTTGGAAGGTTGGATATGTTTTTTTTGGGTATTTTTTTAGCCTTCACTCTAGAATATATTACTTTACACCTTTTCTTTCATTTAATTAGTTCACTGCCTTTCACTTTCACTCACATTTCCACACTATATAGTATATACATTATATATTTTTCAAATATATATTCATATATACATGACTATGGCTTCGAAGTATTATTCTTCTTCTATTAATAGTGTGCTCATATATACCCACTTGTGCTATATATTGGCATGCGCAGCTCAACTTCGATCGGATCTTTGTCATAAAGTCAAACCACCCATGCCTAAAATATTCATAGCCTCGCTTAGTACGTTTTTTTGTGTGGTGGGGGGGGGGGGGGGGGGGNCATCTCTCGTTCGGGAGTCCGATCCCACCTCACTAGCTTAGGTTTGGTGATTATCAGAAGATTTAGTCATTACGCTAATCAACCCATGCTCATGGTCCGATAAAGTTAGCACCATAGTCTCTCTTTTTAAAACGAGAAGAATATAATTTGCCAAATAGATAATCTCGTATTTGTATCACTAGATGCTCCATTTCCTAAGCCTAAAACTAATTGCAATCATCAAACACTCCACGACAACAAATAGACAAAAGATTTGGAATACAAAGTTTGCGCATTGAACCTACATTTATTTGTACCATGGTGCAAAGTCTCGTAAGGTACATTAGTTAAGAGTGATTACGCCACCACCAATCCTGCCTCGGTGTTTTGTCACTTTCGGTAAGTTTGTAGAGACGTCTATCCTGCGTTTTTCGCTTGAAAAGAAAACCCTCAAATTAATTAAACCTGTTAATTACCTTATTTTTTTCCGTACTTTTTAAGTTTTAAGTTGCATAGAGAAATTAGGGTTTCGATGCTCTTTGAGCTAATCTACTTCGCTTGACATAATAATCTTCGAGCTTAATTTCGCTATGTACATTAAGCTGGTGCGGAACTTTTCTTCTTCAGCTCTTTCTCTAAATCTACTTTGGAACTGATTTTTAATCTTGTAAAACGCCTACTGAGTATTTGTTTTTTCTCGGGGTTTGGATTTGATTTTGCTATAAGGTTATAATCGAAGAGTTTAAGAGCTACAAAGAGCAAGTTGCTACTGAAGATTTCAGCCCCAAGGTTAACTGTGTTGGTAATATCTCTCTTTGTGAAACATCCCTGACGAAACTCTCGATAGATATGTTTGTAAAAGTTTTACACTTCTGATTCCCATTCTTTTCATACAGTTGGGGCAAATGGGTCAGGGAAAAGCAACTTCTTCTATGGTGAGTTTGAGCCGCCTCTTGATCATCCACCATCCTTCCCCTTTTTTCACACATGTGCTTTCACAATTGTTTTTCAATTACAATGACTTTGTATTGGTTGTGGTTATTGTAGCAATTCGTTTTGTATTGAGTGACATCTTCCGAAATCTGCGGAATGAAGATAAGCACGCATTACTCCACGTATGTTCCAAGTTTGCTCTATTGAGTGTCTTGAAAGCTATCCTGAAAATGTTCTAACTCCGATCGAGCATGTTCATTGGACAGGAAGGTGTTGGTCATCCAGTTGGGTATGCTTTTGTGGAGGTTGTTTTTGATAATTCTGACAACCGTATCCCGGTACAAAGCTTTAATTAGGAAGACAAAGCTGAAGCTTTAATTAGGAGATTCAGACATTGAACATGGAGAAAGACAAAGCTTTAATTAGGAAGACAAAGCTGAAGCTTGATGTGAAAGATTTTCAAGAACGGATCACTAAAAATGAACAGTATAAGGTACTATTACTACTACTACTAACTTGTTGTCTACGTAAGCTGATACTCGCTCACTTTTTGAATAGAAAGAATTTTACATATATACTTATGGATTCGTACTGTGGCTTTCACAAGAATGATGCACTTGAGCAACTTAACGAGGTGAAAAGCAAAATACAACATGCTTTGAGTGAACTTGAGGCGATTAATCCTTTGTATGAGAGTAAATTTGATAAGGAGAAGCAGACAGAAAAAAGGTATAGGCCTATATATTATTATGTCAGTGCTTTAATGCCAAAATAGCTATGTTATTAATGGTTTTTTTTTGCTTACAGAATGAAAGAGCTGGAAGAGAAGATTAGCATTACTCGAATCTCAAACAAGGCTGCTCGAGACAAATGGCTACGGAAGAAGATTGAAGATCTCAAGCTTGTTCTAGACTCAAATATGGCTAAAGTGAGTTTTACATCTATCAAATATAAAAGATGCATCAGTGTTAGATCATATGATATTTGGGCCTCTCTCTATAACATGTTTCTTCTGTTTGTAGGAGAAAAAACTTGATGATGAAATTGTTCGCCTCAAAACTGATTTGAAAGAGCATCATGAGGCACACATCGAGAAACATGTAGTTAAGATTGGTGATCTGAAGTCACATATTTCCAAGTCCCATGAACAACACAATATCAAAAAGAGGGAGAGAGATGAAGAACATAGAAAAAGAACGTAAATAGTAATTAATTCTGTCATTTCATTTCCATAAATATACATGCAAGTATAAATGTATAATAGTAGACAAACTGTCATTTTTCTCTTTTCTTTTCCAAATAGTAACATGAGAAGACATATGTTCAACGCAGGGAAAAATAGGGAGAAGAAAGTCAACTATCTTCTGAGATTTACAAGTTGAAAAGAAAAGCTGAAGAAGCAAAGAAAAACCTTGATCATGCAACTCCAGGGCTTAGCTCTATTCGACGAATTTGTAAAGACTATAGTATCAATGGAGTTTTTGGTCCACTTTTTGAGTTGTTTGATTGCGAGGAAAAGTATATCACCGCAGTTGAAGTCGCTGCTGGAAACAGGTTTGTTAGTTTTTATTACCTCACAGCTAACTATTTGGCTCTACGTTTCAACCTTATGGTCTTGTGATCTGTTGTTAGGCTATCGAACGTGGTAGTTGAGAACGATGGTGTTTCAACCAAGATAATTCAACACCTGAGTTCTCGAGTAACCTTTACACCTCTAAATCGAGTACAAGCTCCTCATGTAGAGTATCCACAAAGTTCTGATGCAATACCATTGATGACATATTTGAAGTTTGACTCCAAATTCTCTTCAGCATTGGGGCAGGTGCTCGCTTCTTCTCTTCTCAACCTTCCTAGCTAAATATATGCACATTTGACAAACTAACTAATACACCTTTTTTTTCTTTCTTTTAATATTCTCTTCTGATGATGCATCTTGATGTAGGTTTTTGGTAAAACAGTAGTATGCGATGATCTGAATGTGGCAACAAGAGTTTCTAAGAAACATGGCTTAGATTGCATAACTTTGAAAGGTTGGATCAGGCATTGCATTTTTATTTTGTTTTTACTATGCGCTTTGATTTTTTTTTACTTTACTTTCCAATTGAACATGTATTTTTACTGTGCCGTGGCAGGTGACCATGTGAGTGGAAAAGGTGCTATGACCGGTGGATTTTATGATGGGCAGTCAAAATTGAGATTTAAGAATATCATAGTACAAAATACGAAGTCCATAGTTACAAAGGAGAAGGTGTTGGAGGATGTTAAAATACAGTTGCAAGATATCCTTTTCCATAGAAGTGAAATAGTTTTTAATAGGAATTGAAAATTTTGTATATCTTTTCATTTTAAAATACAGTTGCAAGATGTGTATCTTTTCATTTTGCATGCCATTCGAAGCGTTTTACTTAACTTGACTCACTTATAGATCAGAAGATTACACAACTTGTTACGGAGCTGCAGAGTCTTGAAGAAGACTGGAAGCATTGCAAATCACAGGTGGAGCAACTGAAGCAAGACATAGCTAACGCGAATAAGCAGAAACTAGCTATGCATAGAGCCCTTGAAAATAAGGTTTCCATTATTCTTCTTTTGATTCTTTTTTTCGAGAGGCCCTTTTTTCTTTCACATACGTACTAAATGTCTTCAACTATTTGCAGGAGAGGTCACTAGGTGATATTAGAAGACAAACTGATCAGCTAAGATCTAGCTTGGCTACCAAGGAAGCTGCAATAGAAACAGAACTTGTAGATCACCTGACCCTAGAAGAACTGTACCCCGAAATTAAGGATCTTGAGGAAAAACTTACTGCATGCAAGATAGATCGCATTGAGGTTTGTTTTCTCTATCGAGATGATTTCTGATCTTATGTGGTAATTATGTTTTTGTTTGAATAAGTCTGATTTTAATGTGATTTTCTCATTACAAAACAGAGCGAGATAAGAAAAACAGAGTTGGAGATTAATTTGGATACAAACTTAAAGAAGAGAAGAACTGATTTACAGGCTACGATAGCTTCCATTGAGGATGATAGTTTGCTCAGCTCAGCAAAAGAACTTAACGATGCAGAATTGTTGGTCGATGAGGTCACAAAATATCTCGAAAGTAAAGTCTCACACATTCTGTTTTGACATTGCTTGACATCCAAGTTTCTTTTTTACTCACTGCCATTTCATGGTTTTCAGGTCTCTGTAACAGCATTTCTGAAAAGACAATGCAAGTCAAGAAAATCGAAGATGAGAAAGCAAAGTTAAAGGTGTAGTATAATCTGTTAAATTAAAGTGTATTATCGTTATATGTATCTAACAAAAGATCTCTTGTTCTTGTTCTTCTCAGACACTGGATGATGATCATGAGGGGACATGGCAAGATAAATATGAAACGTTGGAGAAACTGTTTATCCTTCGCAATACACTTGTTTCTAAGCAAGAAGGGTATATAAAGAAGACTAAGGAATTAGGTCCATTGCCTTCCGACGCTATTCACACGTATGTTTTCACTTATTCCGATCACTTTTTCCAAATAGTTCTCTAAGTCGAAATTGGCGTAAAATTGTATCATATGTATAACCTATAATGGTAATATTATAGGTATAGAAGGAAAAATGTCAAGGAGCTGAAGAAGATGCGACACGGATGCTATGAAAAGCTGCAACAATTCAGTCATGTAAACAAGAAAGCGTTTGAGCAATATGTAAATATCACAGAAGAACGAAAAGAAGTTGAAAAACGGAAAGCAGCGCTTGATGAAGGAGATGAGGTAAAAGAAAAATAGGAGGTTCTTTACTAAACTTCTATGTAGAGTAAAGTAGAACATGAAGGAGAAGAATAGGTTTTGATGTTTCTTGCAGAAAATTAAAGAGCTGATAACAGTACTTCTTGATCAGCGGAAAGATGAATCTATAGAACGTACTTTCAAAGGGGTTGCATTTCACTTCAGGGAAGTATTCTCTGAGCTTGTGGAAGGTGGACATGGTGATCTTGTCAAGATCATGAAGAATAGTAAGGCATGTTTCTGCTTCCCTTGTGAGTTTTTTTCTGTTGTCAAACTGGTTAAACCAAATTTCAGAGTAAAATTTTACTAGATAAAATGTTCTTGACAAGAGGTTTTCTAATGAATCTTAAGTAATGGAACTATATTTTCCATCTTACTAGTATTTCATTCTTTCTTGATATTCTTAGCATATTTACATTATTACTCTGTTCCACCAAAGTAAACTGAAACTATCACTATATTATCTCTTGTTCTTATAAGCAACTGTGTGGATGTGATACATTTTGGGGTGCATATTCAGGACCACGATGATGAAGATGATGATGGATGTCGTGAAGCTGATACAGAGAAAAGGGACGAGAAATACTTTGGTGTAAAAGTGAAGGTACGTATGAAGAAAGTAACATCTATTATCCCTTTGTCTTTAGTTTTCTTGCACTGATCACATTTTTGGCAATTTTTGTGTGTGTGTAGGTGTCGTTTACTAGTCAAGGGGAGACACAATTAATGAAACAATTGTCAGGAGGTCAAAAGACCGTTGTTGCACTCGCGTTAATCTTCGCCATCCAGCGATGCGATCATGCACCATTCTATCTTTTTGATGAGATTGATGCAGCACTTGATCCTGCAGTATCCTTTTTCCGATCTATTATATATATATATATATTTTTTTTTTTATCTTTACTACCACTTTCTCTCTCACACATGCACAAAACTTGAAACGTTACATGTTCTTTAACCAAAATTAGCCATGATTCATCGTTTAGCTGAAAGCACGCAGTTCATTACCACAACTTTCCGTCCCGAGCTTGTGAAAGTTGCGGATAAGATATATGGAGTTGATCTTAAGAACAGAGTGAGTACTGTGAATTTTATTACAAAGGATCAGGCGTTACACTTCATCGAGAAAGATGGAAGATGAAGCGGCGATGCATGTGATCCCAAACCTTGAAACGTCATTAAAATGTTGGATGGTAAATGCAAAACAATTAGAAATTACAAAGATTATGAGTCAATTAAATGATGATTAAAATAGTTCGAACTAGCTAGTCAGTTTTATATATACTAGTCCATGCGAGGGTTTTTTCAGTATAAGTTTTGTTTCTTAACATTTTAAATTAATTACATTGTGTTTATATGATTTTAGTTTCGGTTTTTTTATTATTATTTCTTTTAACTTGTTCAGATCTTTTAAAAAAAAAACAAAAAAAAACTGTTTCCAGAATTTATTTCTATTGTCGTAAAAATTGAAGATTGGTCTTTAAGAGAAAGACTTGTAAAAGGGTGAAGAGCCACCCGATGGAGTCCATGCTTTTAAAGGGATACCCCAAAGTGGTTTACGAGTTTGATTATAGGGAGATGAAAATATGCCGAATGAAAGAATTATTAAATCAAGCTACTCATCGTAAGTGGGAGCCTATATGCTAGATGTAGAGATTAAACCATTTTTATTTGAATATCGTTACATTATGATCGACATGCACCCTCTCTTTTCTTCTGATGATGGGGAGAGGGTGCACATTTTACACCCTTCCATTTCCTGCGTTATTGTACATTCAATATAGCAGTTTTATAACAGAACGGAAATGAGTACACTAAAAATGTGCATGTAGTCAGTTTGACTAAGAAGACAATATGGCAAGGTCACACTGTAGACCACGAGAAAGCACATAAAGTGAACCTTAAAGTTCAGCAAACTTACATCGTATTGTTGTTAGAAAGTGTAGGCCTTAACGGGTTCCCGCCAAGATTACTTAATTCATCATTTGCATTTTTGTGACCTTGGTATAGTCCTCTGGAAATGAGACAAAAATTTGGAGGTATTTTCAAAACAACATGCCAGAAATGTCAGGAAAACTCTCCGCCAGAGCCGTCCCTGAGATTTTAGGGCCCGCAAACTAAAGAGAAAAAAGGCCGTTTCATACACTTTTGTAAAAAAAAATTGAACTTAAGAAATAATATATGCTTGTGTTAAACAAAAGCCACAAACATGGATATCTTCGTTCTCATTCCTATTATCATTCTCATTCTTATTATTTCCTTCACAATTGTCGATCTCATCTTCTAAAACTTATCACTTTTATTAGGAGTTTTTGTTACAAACCTTAATATTGAACCAGCTTGGGACCTTATTTGTTCTTCTCGTTTTTTGCACCGTCCATCACATGTCTTCTAGAAGATGTTTGATGTTTCTAATTCTGAATTATGACGGCTAGTCTGCAATTAAAACAGAATCTCTGAACAATATCTATTATTCTAATCCCTTATATATTAAAAGAGAATCATTTCTAAAAAATAACCTTATGCTCATGTGTTATTAACAATTTTGCCATGCTGATATGTTAACACCAGAATCAATTTCAAGACAAATATAAAAAAGACATCACTTACTAGCATATTTACACACAATGCCATTGCTACACTAATTTTAATTTGATTACAAATATTAAAGATTTGCATATATTTTCCATTAAACAACATAAACAATATATGAAACAATTATAATAAAATATTTTAAAAATCAAATATTGATATAAATACTTCAAAATTAATTATAGATTTTTTTTTGTCCAATATATAAGATTTGTTAACATATTCATTTTATATTAATATATAACCAATTGATAATATATTTTCACTTAAAAATATATATTATATAAAAATTATTTATTATAAAATATTTCAAGAATCGAATACTGATATAAATAATTCAAAATTAGTGATACAATTTTTTTTTGATCAATATACTAGATTTCTGAACATATATAAATGAATATATAATGAATTTAATTGTAAACATGTTTTTTTCCCATATATAGTTTTACACAAAATTATAAATTCAATTACTGTTCTTAAAAATAATTATTAACTTTTAAAAGATTTTCTAATTATATGATGATGTCACCAATAAATATAGTGATTTATATGGAAGCCTTTTAATTATGAATAGATTCAAATATAAATTAACCTATAAATCAGCCATAAATTATCATGTTTTTAAGCAATTAATTTATTTAATAACTTAACATATATACTGTTACCAAATTTGAATTTTTCACATAATATTTATTTTTTTCTAGAAAATGAAGAAAACAATTCTACCATATTTAACTGTAACAATTAAAAACAATATATACAATTTTATCAATTTTTTAAAAACAATAACAATTTAAATGTGTGATTGATATTACGGTTTTGGAATGTGGTATTATGTTCTTTTTCTTGGAATTAATTAAAATTAAATTATGAAAAATTAATAAAGAAAAACATCAATAATTTAAATAAAATAAATTAACAAATATTTCACCCCGGGCAGGGCGCGGGTTATCACCTAGTAATTAGATAAACTCAAATTGGCAAATGGAAGTTAAACAAAAAAAAAAACTATCATGGAGAACTGACGTACCAGGAGGAAAGAAGAAAAAGAAGGCTGCTATAAATCGGAGTCCAGAGAAAAATACTAAAGGCCGACGGGATTAGGTTTTTAATTGGAAATTATTTTTTCGGAATATGTATTGATCAACGGGATTAGGTTTTTAATTGGGATTTTTTTCTTTTTTCTTTTTTGGAAATACAAATGTATTGTTTCTAATTAAATTAGTTTATTAAAAAAAGATTAGTAAAAAAAGAAACAAAAAAGGGAGTCGAAGAGGTTCGAACTCAGGACAACAAAGTACAAAACACTACATGACAACCACTAGACTAAAAGATAGGGCCGAATTTTGGTATATAAATATAAGGGCTGCAAGCAACTGCTTGCTCTCAGGGCCGGCTCTGCTCTCCGCTATAAGCTTATCAAAAGTTCTCCTTATTTTCAATCAGGCAAATGTTATAATTAATCAGGCAAATTAATGCTATAATATATTTAGCCCTGACAATGGTGGTAACATCTCTAACAAATGT
Organism: Noccaea bulbosa; assembly: GCA_900406535.1. Classification (NCBI taxonomy): domain Eukaryota; kingdom Viridiplantae; phylum Streptophyta; class Magnoliopsida; order Brassicales; family Brassicaceae; genus Noccaea; species Noccaea bulbosa. Next base: position 41,549 of record OVBJ01000255.1, read on the forward strand.
TGCTAACAATAACACATAACAAACTGATTACAATTATTATTATTGTAATCAGCTAATAATAACAATGCTAAGCATGCAAATAACATCGCTAACAACACCACATGCAGATTTTCTTGAAAATATAATTAACTTTGAAACAAAAGTGGTAGATAGTCAAGAATAATCCCCGTCCCCGTAAAGTATGAGCATAATAACACAACGATGTTGTCTAATACAAATTCTAAGCCACATGCTTGGTCTAATATATCTTCCAAGTTATAAGATTACGTATGGAGGAGAAATCAGAAGGCGCCTTAAAATTATTTAGTTAGGTTTGCAAGTAAAAAGAAGTGGCCTAACACTTAACTTGAGAGAGTAAAAACAAGTGGCCTAACACTTAACCTGAGAGTAAAAACAAGTGGCAGCATCTAACATGCGAGTTTATGGCCATCAAGCCATACAATCTTTGGCACAACCTGGCGGACAACAGAGCTGAACTCTTCTTCACTGCAGTTAAGTTGTCTAGGTTGTCGTTGCCACAAGGAGTTTCGCTAGCTGCCTACGCAAGCACCAGCTGTTCATAGTATTCTCTTAGAGCGATTCAGCCTATATAACCACCCATCTGTCTCTTGATAATCTCTTCCAGATATTCATCAACCCATTGCCATTTATCTGTCGCTGTGTCATACCACTTAGTAAGACTTTGGCTAAGACTTTGTAGATATCCATGGATTGCCAAGCAGACTAAGCCCATTCATGATCATCAGGTAGTACACGCGCTCTAGCAAAAATATCATCACTCGGTAATTTGTACTTGTTTTGCACCGAGAGTGAACGAGACTTAGTAGGGCCATAATGAAAGTTGTGGCTATCAGCCAAATAGAGATATATTGCGTCTTTGTCAAACTGACGTCTTACTTTTTGTATCTCTTGAGAAGGAATAAGACATTGTAGATTTTTGGACACACAAGATATAGTTGGGTAAAATGGTTTTGAGGCTTGGGCTAAAATCTCTAACGTGATCTCATATGGCATCTGAAGAATCTGCATGAGTTAATGAAATAATAAGATGTTATCATTTCCAAAACAAGCTTAATTATGAAAAAGAAAAAAAGTTAAATTAGTAATGCCAAAGAACTACATGCGAAATCCAAAAGCAGGCCATGAGTGCTCATACCGCAATATTACTAATTTCATCACGTTCATCCCATTTGCCACAATCACGCTTGAAGGTCTTGAAGTCACCAGTAATTAGACTTTGGAAGATGATCAGTCCATGTCTTGTGATGTTAGTGTGAGACTCTATATTCACACAACTTTCGGTTAATATAAGTTGGTTTCATATTTAACGGTTCAGTAGTGGGGTAATATGGCCGTATTTAGAGTATTAATGAACTATACGACATAATTTTGCAATGGTAAAATGTAGTGGGGGTGACTCTTTAATTTCTCAAAACTTTAAAGAAGAGATTCCCATCGTTGTCGATACTCTAAACCAAATCGAGTACACACCGGAATAATTAGCGGGAAAATGGATGTCGGAGTTGAAGTTGATGAAGATCTACCAGTGGATGGCGCTTCGTGGGGCGGTGGAATCTGGGTTGAATCAAGAAAGTGACGGAAGATCGGAGCCGTCGTTGAATCAGGGGGAGATATTGAGAACCTTATGAATTATCGTATTCATATATAAAGTTATAAACTCAGATCATGCTTTTTCAGCAAGGCAGGCATGCTATTAGGCCAAATATCTGATCCCATTGACCAGAGAAGTGGTGGTGCATTTGCATGTTTTGGCTTCTAAAAGCTTATGTGACTTATTCAAAACTCTGAGATACACGTGTCAAAGTAACTATACACGTGTACGCTTGTAACGACGCGTGTCGCAAAACCTGACCCCACTTCATGTCTGCCTTATACCAGGAGTTACGTTTCCGGTGTGTAGTCTTTTTTGAGTCTATCTATCAAACGATGTCGAAATTTACGATTCTTCTACTATGTCTCGTTACTTTATTTCTCTGCACCAAGTCGTTCTCCGATCAAAACGACGGCGTCCCGAGCTTTGAGTCCCCACTTCTGATCAAGAGGGATCAACAGACGGCACTCGTTGCTACGGAGTTCGGAGAGATATCAGCCGTCCAGATCGGCGTTGGATACCAGATTCAGTTCATAACATTGGAGCCAAATGCATTCTTGCTTCCTCTTCTTCTCCACTCCGACATGGTTCTCTTTGTTCACACTGGTAAATACACCAATTCCATTTTTTTAACCTTAGACTATTGATTTAACTCCAAATGTCAGTTTGTTACGGTCGGATCGATCGACCCAAAATTCTCTAAACCGGATATGTAAAATTCTTGTTTGTTGATCATATTAGTATTTTTTTATATATTTAAATACATAATATATTAAAAATATAATTAATTTTTAGTTAAATAATTAGAATGTAGTCGAATTGACCATTTATTGATACTTTGATTATTTTTCCATCTAAAATTGAAAGTATACATTTTTCTTAGCATGGTTAGGATTATATCTCTTTTAAGTAAATGCTGTGATTGTGATTTGGGATTGTGTAGGCAGTGGGATACTGAATTGGGTTGACGACGAGAAAGAGAAGACGTTAGAGTTAAGACGAGGAGATGTTTTTAGGCTACCTTCAGGCACAGTCTTCTACGTACATAGCGACTTGGGGAGAGACAAAGTTTCAGAAAAACTTAGGGTCTACGCAATTTTCGATGTGGAGGAGTGTTTACACGAGCCATGTCTAGGAGCGTACTCGAATATTAGAGACTTGTTATTGGGATTTGACGAGAAAACTCTCCGGACAGCTTTTGCGGTATGTGACTTGTTTTTCTAGTTGCAGAGACACGATTTTATAATTGGCGTTGTTTCATTGATTACGTTTGTGATATGGAAGGTTCCTGAGGAGCTTATGGGGAAGGTAAGAGACGCGGATAGGCCTCCGTTGATCACAAATGCTCTGCCGAGAAACACAACACAAGGGTTGGAGGAGGAGGAGACGTGGCAATCACGGCTTGTCAAACTTTTTGTAAGAGCTGAGGATGTGACTGATCATTTGGCGATGAAACCTGTTGTTAATAAGAAGAAGAAGAAATCAAAAGCGTTCAATGTTTTTGAGGCTGACCCGGACTTTGAAAACGTCAATGGCCAGAGCATAGTGGTTGACAAGAAAGATATGCATGCTTTAAAGGGTTCAAGTTTTGGAGTCTATTTGGTTAATATAACGAAGGTTAGGCCACTGAAACTAAATTAATATCACAATGCCTTGGTTCTTGATCTTGTTTTGATGTGACTTTAATATTGTGTGCATCTAATTTTTAGGGATCAATGATGGGACCGCATTGGAACCCTCGTGCTTGTGAGATATCGATTGTGTTACAAGGGGAAGGGTTTATTCGGGTGGTTAACCACCCATCGTCCCAAGGCAAAAGCAAGAAGGAGAGTGAGAGTGAGAGGTTCATGGTTAAAGAAGGGGATGTTTTTGTTGTGCCACAGTTTCATCCTATGGCTCAAATGTCTTTCGTAAACGGGTCATTTATGTTCATGGGGTTTAGCACGTCGGCGAAGAAGAACTACCCTCAGTTCCTAGTAGGGCAGAGCTCGGTTATTCAGGTAATGGACCGAGAGATACTTGCCACGTCTTTTAACATGAGAAGTGAGACGATAGAGAGATTGTTAGGAGCTCAGAAAGAAGGTGTGATGTTGGAGTGTGTAACTTGTGCCGAGGTAGAGCTTGATAGGCTTATGAGAGAGATTGAAGAGAAGAAGAGACGTGAGGAGGAAGAAATTGAGAGAAGAAGGAAGGAAGAAGAGGCAGCAAGGAAGAGAGAAGAACAAAGGAAAAGGGCAGAAGAGGCAGCTAAGAGACAAGAGGAAGAGAGGAGGAGACGTGAGGAAGAAGAAACTGAGCGGAGAAGGAAAGAAGAAGAGGAGGCAAGAAAGAGAGAAGAAGAAAGGAAGAGAGAGGAGGAGGAAGCTAAGAAACGAGAAGAAGAGAGGAGGAAACGTGAGGAAGAAGAAGAAGAGGCGAGAAAGAGAGAAGAAGCAAGAATGAGAGAGGAAGAGGAAGCTAAGAGACAAGAGGAAGAGAGGATGAGACACGAGAAAGAAGAAGAAGAGGCGAGAAAGAGAGAAGAAGAGGCGAGAAAGAGAGAAGAAGAACGAGAAAAAGAAGAGGAAATGGCTAAAAGACGAGAGGAAGAGAGGCAGAGGAAGGAGAGGGAAGAGGCAGAGAGGAAGAGGCGTGAGGAGAAAGAAAGGAAGAGACGTGAGGAAGAAGAAGAAGAAAGAGAAAAAGAAGAGGAAATGGCTAAAAGACGAGAGGAAGAGAGGCAGAGGAAGGAGAGAGAAGAGGCGGAGAAGAAGAGAAGTGAGGAAGAAGCTAGGAAGAGAGAGGAGGAGAGAAAGAGCGAAGAAGAAGCGGCTAAGAGAGCAGAGGAGGAACGGAGAAGGCGAGAAGAAGAAGAAGAAGAGAAGCGGAAGCAGCCACAGCCACAACCACCGACCACTCACGGATTATATGCGACAGAGGAGTCTTAGAACTGCGATATTGGTAAAGGTCGTCGAATTTAACGTTTTAATATCTTCTTAAGTGGTTGTATCTGGTATGTTTAAATTTTTGAAAGTCGAGGATGAGGAATGATCTTAAATAAAGGTTTACGTGATAACTATAAATAATACTCCAACTTGGCTAAAAAAATGATCCAATCTTGTATTAGCCAACAACAAGAACCATTTACAGTATATACTTTTGTACATAACAAATCGTTAAGTTTGTGTTGTGTGTTAAAAATTTCATAACTTTCTTATTACATTCCAATCGCAACTACACTTCGTATAGTTTAAAACATACCTGCGCCTGGAGGACTCGCAGAAATTGCAGATCACCTTCTTCGTGAAGTCAATTCGCCGGCCTGCTACTCAACTTGTCACTCCCCATATCTATTAGTCAGATCAAAAGAAAACAAGAGACTGCAATCGAAATATTTAGCAGAAAGAGTATCCCAAACTATTTATCCTTGGGGGAAAAAAAAAAAAAAAAAAAAAATTTCCTAAATTAGAAAAAGGAAGCCAAGTTATTACCAATTGACTCAATTCCACATCGGTCAAAGAAGAAAAAACAAGGGATGCATATAACCAAAATGTAGCAATATATATGATTCTGTGTAAGTACTTTTTGTTTATTAAAATTGAAGTTTGTAGTTTCTGTTAAGAATTTCAAACTTTTCTTATTACACTTTCATCGCATAGTTTTCTGATGGGTCGTCGTCGATTGACTCAATTCCCTTGAACATGGTAAATATTTTTTTGTTTTTTTTTTGGGGGTAAAAATGATGTTTTGATAAAATCTGAAGTTTTACATTAATACCCCCAAGGTCTTAATATATCTTTAGCTTGTGCCCCCAAATTGATTCCCTACATCATCATCTCAAAAACCTCAAACAGCGATTCGTGAAATTTCGAAACTGTTTAGACGCCGCGAGAGATTATGTCTGACAACGAAGAAAACGGTACCGCCGTCGAAGGATTTCACTCTGGAGACGGTGGTCGACTCGGCGGAGAGATCGACGATCATAAACACTCGAAATCCCAGGTATATATATGTGTGTTCTCTTTTGATTTGTGCATCCTCTGCAATTGGGCTTTCAATTTTCTGGATCTATTTCTCTTCTTCTTTGGATTTCGTTAATCCTCTCAATTTGGATGGAATACGAGATCGTATTAGTTTCGAGATCATAGAACCATAGATACATCCCCAAATCTCACCAAAAGACTCAAAATGCTAAAGAAGTGAAGCAAAGATCTTATTTTTAGGGCAATAAATTGAATGCTAAGAGCAAATCGTTTTGTGTCATCTGGAGTTTCTTTAGATTTTTTCCCTTTTCCTCCTTGTTTGATTGTGGACTCGTTGTAAGGACCTTGTGGGGTTTAGCCTAGTGTTTTTTTTTTTTTTTGTTGCATTAATGTTTGAAAGTAACTAGAGCTCTGAAATGACGGGTTGTTTACCTCTGTAGNGAAATGACGAGTTGTTTACCTCTGTAGAGGGAAATGCTCGACACTGAGAGGGATTCTACTAGAAGTAAAGATGAAGAGAGAGTGACGGGGCGAGATAGGGACCGTGATCGGAGGAGCGGAGAGAGAAGCAAGGACCGTGAGAGGGAGGAGGATAGAGGCAGAGATAATGGTGGTGTGGCGAAAGAAAGAGAACGAGAGAGGCATCACAGAAGTCGTCACAGGGATCGCAGTGTGGGACGTGGTGAAAGAAGGGAACGTTTTAGGGGTGATGGGGATGATTACCGTCGAAGCGGCGACCGTGACTTTGACAGGTTACTGCTCCACAACAATTCTGTTTACTTTATTCCATCAAACTCTGTTGTGTTGTATTTTAGAGTTGACTATTTTTCCTTTCAGGCGTAGAGATTATGACGGAGGTAGAGGAGATAGACGACGCCGCAGGTCTCGCTCTCGTTCAAAGGGTAGATCCGGACGTAGATCACGATCTCCATCTAAGAGGTAGCTTAGTTTTCTCGGCAGAAATTGTCGTCTAAGAAATGATCTTTAATATGATTTTGCTCTTAGTGGTAAAAATTCCATGACTAAAGTTTCTTTATATTTTCCTTTAAATCAATCTACCCAGTAAGCGGGTCAGTGGATTCGACATGGCACCTCCAGCTTCTGGGATGTTAAATACCGGTGCTGCCGTTACAGGTATCTCTACCTCACACCTGCCCATTTCAATATTAACTCAAGTAATAGCAATAAGCTCCGCTCAGGTGTTAACCTTTTTTCTCCTTTTGTAGGTCAAGTTCCAGCTCCAAGCCCAACTCTTCCTGGGACTGGAATGTTTCCAAACATGTTTCCTCTACCACCTGGACAGGTATGTCGCCAAGCTTCCCTGCCAACTTTTTATTAAATTATTCAGGATGTTCGTTGTGAATTGAAACGATGCAAGTTGTGAGAGTTATATGTCCCTGACAAGTTGATCCTTGTTTCTGCAACTGATCTCCTCTTCTTCTTTGTCATGCAGCCATTCGGTGGACTCCCTATGATGCCATTTCAGGCAATGACACAGCAGGTTAGATATAAATCTCATGGATGTAAGAAAGATACTATGAGCTTTGTCTGTTCTAACATGCATTCGTTTAATGTATCATCAGGCTACCAGACACGCTCGGAGGGTCTACGTTGGTGGCCTTTCTCCCTTAGCAAATGAACAGGTTTGATTAACGTTCTCTACACACATTGTGGTCCCTTTTGATCTTGTCCTGCATTTGATACTCACATTTAAATTATTGTGTTGCAGACTGTTGCAACATTTTTCAGTCAGGTTATGGCTGCGGTTGGCGGAAACACTGCTGGTCCAGGTATTGTATTCCCATTTACGAATTTGGTAGAGTTTTGTGTTGAGAAAAAGGTTTACCATCGTTTTTTAATGTTTTTTGCAGGTGATGCTGTTGTCAATGTGTACATAAATTACGAGAAGAAGTTTGCATTTGTGGAGATGCGAACAGTTGAAGAGGCGAGTAATGCAATGTCATTGGATGGGATTATGTTTGAGGTATAGCTCTTCTGGTTTCTCTGACTCGTACATGTGTTCTAGATCCTGAAAACTTGGAAGATTAAACCATAATATTACTCTTTTCCTAGGGAGCTCCAGTGAAGGTGAGGAGACCAAGTGACTACAACCCATCGCTAGCTGCAACACTTGGTCCAAGCCATCCCATTCCCAATCTAAACTTGGCTGCTGTTGGGCTGACTCCAGGGGCTTCTGGTGCGCTTGAGGGCCCTGAGCGTATTTTTGTTGGTGGACTTCCCTACTATATCCCTGAGGCACAAATCAAAGAACTGTTGGAGTCTTTGGGAGCTCTGAAGGGTTTTGATCTTGTGAAAGACAGAGAAACTGGAAACTCGAAAGGATACGCTTTCTGCGCATATCAAGATCCTTCTGTTACAGACATTGCTTGCGCTGCCCTCAACGGAATTATAATGGGAGATAAAACTCTTACAGTGAGACGAGCTAGCGTGGGAACAACTCTACAGAAACCCGAACAGGAGAGTGTATTGCTGCACGCACAGCAACAAGTTGCGTTCCAGGTAAAATAAAGAATTTACATAAGATTCTGTGTAAGCAATAAGATAGGTTAAAAACACTGTTTTCTTTTTCTCTCTTTCACAGAGGATTATGCTGCAACAAGGAACAGCGGCCACCAAAGTCGTGTGCCTGACCCAAGTAGTTACTGAGGACGAGCTTAGAAGTGATGAGGATTACGAAGACATTGTTGTAGACATGAGAGAAGAAGGCGGAAAGTTTGGTAAGAACACTCCATTGCTAAAGCTAATAACTTCACTTTGGTATTGACTATTTTGCATTTGGTTCTTCTAGCTTATGTTGGGGATGAGATTGAAAGAATATTGATCCGTCTCTGTTTTTTTGTTGGTTGTATATGTCTGTTTTACAGCTTTTTGTTCTGCTATAAAGAAATCAGGGCATAAATGGAGACTGCATAAACTTCCTTATCTATATATCTACAAGCCCCAAATCCTTCTTAGAAGAAACAGCTTGTTTCTTGTTTTGTTTTCATGTTTTCTTTCGCTCTTGGATTCGAATTTGTTTGCTCTTAAAATGCAGGTGCGTTAGCTAGAGTCGTGATTCCTCGCCCCAGCCCTGACGGTGAGCCCATTCAGGGCGTTGGCAAGGTTTGTTCAAAACCATTTAACATATTTCTGTTCTATGCAAGTGGAATCTGTCTGTGGCTAAAACTATGAGGGCTTTGTTTTTCGATCTTTGTGCAGGTGTTTCTCGAGTACGCGGAAACAGAGAGCTCGAGCAGGGCAAGAACCGGGATGAATGGTAGGAAATTCGGAGGGAACGAAGTGGTGGCTGTGTTTTACCCTGAAGATAAGTTTGAACAAGGCGATTATTCTCTCTAGAGCTTTTTTATTCTTCTAAAACTTGGATTTTGTCTCTCTTTGTTACAAAGTCATTTGCTTGTTTCTGTTGTATCAAAGACGAAGTTTATCAAAACTAAGACTTATCGAGACATATTTTGACAAGAAATATATTTGATTTTTTATTTTATACATGCTCTACAAAATTAAGATCTTTAGTAGCTCCAAGTATAAAATTCTCCATGATTAGTTAAAAGTCTGATTTTTATACATGTGCGACTGAGTTTACTCTGAAAGTTGGAAGTTTTTTAAAAAACATTTTGCGTAGCCAAACTTCTTAAACCCCATTTCTGTCAAAAGTCTTAAACCCTTAAAGGCATTTCATTTACGCTCCTTCCTCTCCGTTCACGGTACCGACGCTTTGCAATGACGACGCCGTCTCGTCTCTATCTCCGCCTCCTTTGCCGTTTCTCCACCGCCGCCGCAGATTCTTCAGCTGCAGCAACAACCACTGCGTCTCCCGCGGCAATCACTGTCTCCAAAGCTAAGTCCAAACTCCGTAAAGTCCACGATCCCGACAAAGCCCTGGCGATTTACAACTCTTTCTCCAGTAGTAATTCCTCATCTCCTCACTCCTCTCGTTACGCAATGGAGCTCACCGTACGACGTCTCGCGAAATCTCAGCGCTTCTCCGACATCGAATCCTTAATCGAGTCTCACAAGAGCGACCCAAAGATCAAAACAGAGCATTTCCTCTCTACACTTATCAGATCTTACGGAAGAGCCTCCATGTTTGATCATGCTATGAAGACCTTCGAGGAGATGGATCAGCTCGGCACACCCAGATCCGTCGTCTCCTTCAACGCCTTACTCGCTGCTTCTCTTCACTCTGATCTTTCCGAAAAAGTCCCCCAACTGTTCGACGAAATTCCTCAGAGGTATCAAAACATCACTCCTGATAAAATCTCTTACGGTATGTTGATTAAGTCGTACTGCGACTCTGGTTCGCCGGAAAAAGCCATGGAGACAATGAGAAATATGGAAGCTAAAGGTGTTGAAGTTACAATCATTGCTTTCACCACCATTTTAGGATCTTTGTATAAGAATGGGCAAATCGATGCAGCGGAAAGCTTGTGGACCGAGATGGTGAGCAAAGGCTGCGAATTGGATAACACTGTTTATAACGTTAAGCTCATGAATGCTGCCAAGGAGAGCCCCGAAAGAGTTAAGGAATTGATGGAAGAAATGATCAGTGTGGGATTGAAACCTGATACAGTTAGCTATAACTATCTTATGACTGCGTACTGCGTGAAAAGGATGATGAATGAAGCCAAAAAGGTATACGAAGGGCTTGATCAGGCAAACGCAGCTACGTTTAGGACGTTGATATTTCATCTGTGTATAAACGGGTTGTATGAGCAAGGTTTAGTGGTGTTCAAGAAGAGCGCGTTGATGCACAAGATTCCGGATTTCAAAACCTGTAAGCATTTGACTGAAGGGTTGGTGAAGAATAACAGAATGGAAGACGCGAGAGGAGTGGCGAGGACCGTGAAGAAGAAATTCCCTCCGCGTTTGGTGACCGAGTGGAAGAAACTAGAGGAGAGTCTTGGATTGTATACAAAGGCCAAGACTTCATCTTCTTCTCAAACAAGACAAGTGTTAGATGAAGAAAGTGAGGGTGATGCGTAAAGCTCAAGAAAGTGGCGTAAGAAGGTTTGGTTTTTGTTTGTGCTTTATTTGGACTTGTTGAAACTGTGATCCAGGATGCAATTAGCATATTCTAGTGGTTTGAATCATGAGATCCATGAAGAATGAGAAGAGTTTATATAGCTTGATAGAGTTGTAGATAGAATTAGCAAGATTTGTCTCTAGCCTATCTTTCAGTCTCTCTATGTTCAACACTCACTATGATTTTCAGATGAATTCAAGTTTATTTTCTACCATTCGTCTCTACAAACTAAAAGATCGAATTGCTTTCTTATTTTCTTATTTTTCAGCTAAGGGTTTAATGGGCCTTATAAGCAAAAAGGCCCATTAGTAGCGGCACCGCTATATAAACATGTCTGTCTAGATTGGAAATTCTATATTTCTGAGTCGCGGGCTCTTTTTTTGTTGTTGTTTCCGACGATCGGAGTAAGGAAAACAAGGAGAAGTAGATGACGACTCGAATCGCTCCGGGAGTAGGATCTAATCTTCTCGGCCAACACGCCGCTGAGAGGAACCAAGACGCTACTGTTTACGTCGGAAATATCGATCCCCAGGTTCGTATCCATTTCCTCTCCTTCTCAATTTTAGTTGAATATTTATGGTGAAAAACTGATCGATTTTCCGTCTTTGAATTATAGATTTCTGAAGAATTGCTTTGGGAATTTTTCTCACAAGCAGGTCCCGTCGGTAAGTTAAATCCCTAGTTCGTATCAATCGATGACAAAATTCTGATTTTTGTTTTGGATTTCATCAGTTAGCGTCTATGTCCCGAAAGATAAAGTGACAAATCATCGTCAAAGATTTGGATTCGTTGAATTCCGTAGTGAGGAAGATGCTGACTATGTAAAGTGTTTCTCTCTTTCCCCAATTTTACATTCTTCTTCTTTTTTGTTGGGCATATTTTGGTAACATATTTTTTTGGTTGTGTTGCTTTGCAGGCGATGAAGGTTCTTAATATGATTAAGCTCGGCGTGGATAATGTAACAGTGAAAAAGGTATCAAACGAACCGTTTCTGTTTCGGTTTCTTTCATATTTTATTTGCATCTTTTCCAAGAAGTTGCTATAACGTACCGTTTTTGTTTTCTTTGATTGGAAAAATTGTAATAGGCGTCTCAAGATAAGAAGAGCTTGGATGTTGGTGCTAACCTTTTCATTGGAAACCTTGACCCTGTAAGTGTCTTTGACTTGGTACCTGGTGTAATATGATCTGAAATTGCTAATTTCAAAGAATAGCTGACCCAGTTTTGCTCTTTTACAGGATGTGGATGAAAAGATGTTACATGATACTTTCAGTGCGTTTGGTGTGATTTCTGCTAATCCTAAGGTACAATCTTCTTTATCCTCTTGGTGTAATCTGTGTATGCATTAGAATCTGATTTCTCTAAACTTTTTTCGTTGCAGATAATGCGAGATCCTGATACTGGGAACTCGCGAGGTTTCGGTTTCGTCAGCTATGACTCCTTTGAAGCATCTGATGCTGCCATTGAGGTAAGTAATTCCCTTTGTTTCTTGTTCTTTCAAGAACATCGATCCATTTCCTATAAACTTTCTCTAATGGATGTATTTTCATTCTCTCTGTCTGTTGCAGGCAATGACCGGACAGTATCTCTGTAATCGTCAAATAACAGTCTCTTACGCATACAAGAAAGACACCAAAGGAGAGCGCCATGGCACTCCAAATGGTTAGGCTCTTTACACTCTTTTCTCCAAAGAAAATTGTTGCGAAACTTTCTCTCTTATCAGTGGAAGTGGAACTAACAACATACACATTATTTACTTTTTTTTTTTTGTGAATGCAGAGAGGCTTTTGGCTGCCACAAATCCAAGTTCCCAGAAAAGCAGGCCTCATACGTTATTTGCAAAAGGCCCTCCTCAAGCTAATGGTATTCCACGTCCGTTTACCAATGGTGGCATGCAACCACCTCTCCGTCCACCACCGCCACCACCACCTCCACAAGCTTATCAAACTCAGCCACAGCAACAGTTCCGTCCTCCAACACCTCCGCAGTTTTATCATCACCAACAAGGTTTCGGTGGTCAAGCCATGGGAATGCACCAACACGCTTGGCCGCCACAACACATGCACCAAGGTGGACCACCACCTCCTCCGCCACAACAACCTATGCAGCACCACCATCATCACATGTCTATGCCTCCGCCACGACAACACCAAGGTTGATGATAATCATCGACGAAATCAAACATTTATAGGCCCTTTCTTCCATAGCAAGTAAGTCACAAGAGCTTTTTTTCTCACTGCACTTTCAGACTCTTAAGAAACCTCCATGAATTCAAATTTGTTGTGAGCTTAGTCTATAAGCCTATGTTTTGTTTCTTTCATACGCGGCTTTTATATTGCTTTGGATCTAGCAAGACTCTTATGCATACCTGGTACACACACAAGGGAAGATCAAAATACCAAATCATCAGCGAACATAACAAAAATCATTCAATACCAAAATCAGTCACTGCAAATCATAATCGTAGTACTCTTGCTTTTTTTTCAGGACAAAGACGATTCCAGCAAGCAAGGAAACTAACCGGTAGCAACATACATGTACTGATACAATACATAAATAGTGTATATATAAAATCAATCTTCTGAACTCCTGAGATAAGAGCTTGACGAACATGTTCTTAGGAAGAATCAAAATCTCTTGTAAAGCATGGTTTCACTAGTAACACAAGCACACTCTTAAGACATTCACACAATGAGAAATGACTCAAAATTGACTTTTTTTTTTTTTTTTGACATCAAATTGACTTTGTTTTAAATCTTTTTAAGCAAATGATTCCTTCTGGGGTCAATTTCGGTTCTTGTTAAGACCGGTTTACAAATCGCAATTTCTAAGTGCAAAACTAAACTGAAAATCGTCACTAATCGGTTTAGTTAAATGTGTACCTACCCGAATTAAAAAATATTAATGGGCCTATAAGAAAAGCCCATTGTAGCATCACCAGTTAAAACTTAGAAGCCCTCATTTGTTTCTTCTCCGTCCCGTTCCGAGCTCAGAAATCTCCAGACTGAAACGAAATTAAGAAAACCTCAGATTTCTCAACCCGGAGGCTAATTTTCCGGCGACCGGAGTAAGGGAACAAGGAGGGAGAAGTAGATGACGACTCGAATAGCTCCTGGAGTTGGAGCTAATCTTCTGGGCCAACACTCTGCTGAGAGGAACCAAGACGCCACTGTTTACGTCGGAAATCTCGATCCCCAGGTTCGTATCCATTTCCTCTCCTTCTCAATTTCTGTGATTTAGCTGAATAGTTGTCGAAATTGATCCATTTTCATCTTTGAATTTGTAGCTTTCTGAAGAATTGATTTGGGAATTGTTTGTACAAGCCGGTCCCGTTGGTAAGTGAAACCCTACTTTCTTCTACACGAAGTTCAAATTATTAGTCATGGGTTTTGGGTTAGGAACGTGATGGTTACATACTCAAAACTTATATCTTTGATCTGAATCAATACAAAGTTCTGATTTTTTGGATTTCATCAGTTAACGTGTATGTCCCAAAAGATAGAGTGACAAATTCTCATCAAACATTTGGATTCGTTGAATTCCGTAGCGAGGAAGATGCTGACTATGTAAGTGTTTGCTCTTTCCTTTATGTGGGGAGTTTTATAGACTTCTTCTTTGTAGGGGCACAAAATGGTTATCAAACCTTTTTGATGTTTTTGTGCAGGCGATTAAGGTTCTTAACATGATTAAACTCTACGGGAAGCCTATTCGTGTTAACAAGGTATTCAATTGTTTAATACCCTATTCCCATCTTTTGTTTTATGATGAAATTCTCAAGATCTTGATCTCTTGCGGTTTTGCTCTTGTGGGCTTTGATGTAGAGACTTTTTTAATTCCCTCTCCAGGAAGTGGCTAACTTTTTTTTTGTTTCCTGATTAAATTTGTATTAGGCTTCTCAAGATAAGAAGAGCTTGGATGTTGGTGCTAACCTTTTCATTGGAAACCTTGACCCTGTGAGTATCTTAGACTTGGTGGTGTAATACTCTGAAATGGGTTCTTCAAACAATAGCTGACCAGCTTTTGCTGCTTTTTACAGGATGTGGATGAGAAGCTCTTGTATGATACTTTCAGTGCATTTGGTGTGATTGCTTCTAATCCAAAGGTACAATCTTTTCTCTTTTTCATCTACTTTCAATCCATGATTTGTGATCTCCTATCTGTAACTTAAGAGTAATATACGCATTCGTTTGGTAAAAAGAATGGCTCTACGCATTAGAATCTCATGTTCTGAACTTTTTCATTTCAGATTATGCATGATCCTGATACCGGGAACTCACGAGGTTTCGGTTTCATCAGCTATGACTCCTTTGAGGCATCTGATGCTGCTATTGAGGTTAATTCTCTTTCTTACATTTGTTCTTTCAATGAGTGTCATTTCAATGCCCTTGGCTGCAAGAATGAGCCTAACATGTTTCACATAAAGCTTACCTAATCCAATGAATGTATATTCCTCTGAATCTCTCTCTCTCTCTCTGTGTCTGTTGCAGGCAATGACTGGGCAATATCTCTGTAATCGTCAGATAACAGTCTCTTACGCATACAAGAAAGACACCAAAGGAGAGCGTCACGGTACTCCAGCAGGTTAGGCTCTTTACACTCTTCTCTTTTAACTTATTGATTCAGTTTCTTCTCTATCAATCATTGAAACAACAAACTCATTGCTCTTGTGAAATGCAGAGAGGCTTTTGGCTGCCACAAATCCAAGCTCCCAGAAAAGCAGGCCCCATACGTTATTCGCAAGTGGACCGCCATCGCATCCCAATGCTCCTCAAGCTAACGGTATACCACGTCCGTTTGCCAATGGCGGCATGCAACCTGTCCCGATGCTGGCACCGCGTCCAACACCGCCACCACCTCCTCCACAAGCCTATCATACCCAGCCACCATCTTGGCCACAGCAACAACACGCCGTTCCACCGCCCCAATTCCGTCCAACTCAGGGACTGCCGCCGCCACCACCTCCCCAGTTTCTTCATCACCAACAAGGCTTCGGTGGTCCAAGACAACCACCACCACCACCTCAAGCCATGGGCATGCACCAACAAGGATGGCCGCCGCAACACATGCAGCAGGGTGGACCCCCGCCGCAACACATGCAGCAAGGTGCACCACCGCCGCAACAACACATGCAGCAAGGTGCACCACCGCCGCAACAACACATGCAGCAAGGTGGACCGCCGCCGCAACAACCTATGCACCACCTTCATCACATGTCTATGCCTCCACCACCACCACCACACCAAGGCTGAGCCTTGATCCAAATCAAACATTTGTAAACCCTCTCTTCCAGGACAAGCAATCACTTCACTTTTAGATTGTAAGAAAACCTTTCCTTATCCAAAACAATAGTTAAAAGAGACAGAGAAAAAAAAAAAAAAAAAACACATTATGCTAAATTGTCTTGTTGTCTCTGATTCTCTTGCAGAGAATCTCTTATCTTTAGTTTGGAGAGAGAGAGAGAGAGTGTGTATGGAAATTAGTGCGCATGTCTGGTTTTTAGTGTTCACGTATTGTTGCAGAATCTCTGATGCCGTGTGCTTTGATTTTTACCTAAATTTTGCTGTAAAAACTCAATTATTCACTTCTGCCTCTCGAGGTTGCTTTTTACACTAAACAATAAAGAGAAGACAGGAGTTGATTGAACAGAGGTCGCTTGCTGTTCAAGTTATGGACCCATTCTCCTCCTTACTCTCTCTCTTTTCAATCTCAATAGTTTCTCTGACCATTGATTGATTCAGCTTCAGTGTTTGAAAACCCTTAAAACACTGAAGATAGGGGGGACACATCTGTATTGTGCGTCTGGAGAAGGCCAAAGGACCAAATATTCAATTTTAATTAAGAATTTTGTCTCTTTTGATTTTAATCATTTGTCACTTCGTTTGCTGAGTCAAAATGGGCACATCCACCGTCCACGTGTCACCTACTAAGCATTTAAAATTGAATGTGTAAGATAACAAACCGAAAAAGCGAACATCTGTTTCTTTTTCTCAAGTATTTTGTTGACTTGTTGTATGGTAAAATGTGTGTGAAACCCACAGTTCTTGGGTTGCCTGAAACTCTTTACAAACAGATAATCAACATTTGTAAATTTATTATTATTCTGTCTTTAACGTAACATACAAAAAAGATTTGTAAATTGCGTGGGAATATGAATTATCCTCTCCTTTTTTTGTCGACTAAAGCATTATAATCTAAAGTGATTTAATTTGGAGTAGGCACATAAATGATTACAGTTTTCTTTAATCATTGCACCGCCGCATAATTTACATTTAACATTTTACTTAAACCACTTAATTAAAAAAAATTAAAAATCCTAATTTAGCTAGACGTTATAGAAATTATGATTATTGCTTTTAACACTCATCATAATCGGAGAGTCGAACACCGGACCTTCGACTGTCACTACCACCGGAGAACAAAGCAACCCAAACCTCAGAAAACGCTCTAACAATCGCGCGGTGGTGGCGTTTCGCGTTTAGCGTTAAGAAGCAACGAAGAAGCTGCTCAAGCTCAGCCACTTCAAACATCTTCTTCTCCACAATCATCTCCATCATTGAACCTTTGAAATCTTCATACGGATCCTCCGATCTCTTCACCACCGCCACTCCCTCCACCATAACCGTCGATACTGTCGCACACGGCATTAATCTCTGCACGAACGATGAGAGTCTCGCCGGAGACGGCGGCGGTGATGAAGACTCGCTTTCCTCCACAACAGCCGACGAGGTGTTTTTTCTCTTCGTTAGGTGTCTCCGCCTTCTTGTCACACGTGGCAACTCTGAAGAGGGATTTTCCGGCGAGAGGTTTGTAGAAGATGGCAAGAGACTCTCTCTCTCCGTCTCCTCTTCGTATTCTTCTGCGGAGGAAGTGCTTCCTCGCCGCCTTGCATATCTCTCTTTCTTCACTGAACGCCGTCGATCATCTCTTTCCGGTCCACCGTCGTAGATTTTCCGACGAGGCGTTTCGTATTCTCCCTCATTGTTTCGATCGATCATCACGAGGCACTTCCCTTTGCTTTCCCACTGAAACGTCGGCGTCTTCGGCGGCGACAACGACGGTGAATTCCTCCGTGAAACATCTAACGGCGTTGACGAGCGTCTCCGACTTGAGCCGCAGCCAAAAGCTGTTAACACGTGTAGTCTGAAAGAAGAACGACGACGTTGTGGCACGGTGGTGACGGCGGGGGGATTAGCCGGTGGACGTCGACGGGGAGTTGAGGCGACAGGATTGAAAGGTAGATCGGAAGGATCTTTTGAACGGCAAGATTTGAAGGAGAGGATTCTTGAAATCTTTATCTTGAAACGTTTCGTCATTTTTTTCTTTTTTTCTTTTTTTGTCTATATGTTTGTGGAGAGGAGTGAAGAAGAAGGATGCAGTATCAAATGAGAGAATTGTAAAGTTCCGTTTATATATTATGCACAAACTGACAAAACACATTCGTATGTCTACATGTATGAATTAAATAAAAGAAATGGATTCAGATTTTATACCGACAATTAGATTTACTAATTATATTATTATTATTATTAACTTGTTTTTGTTGAATCTATGCTTTATTGACAGCTGCGCCTGCAATAAAACTTCTTTATCCCGAATCCTAACATGTTTTGCCCATTTTGACATAAACAATGAGTGTAATTATATTGGTCTATTTATAAATGGGTCTACAGTTTATGACTATATTTGCACAAAATGATGTCAATGAGGTGAACTGAGCTGCCTAGTCTCCGTGTGAGAGTTACTAGATCCAATAAATAAATAATATGGGTAATTAACACGACCTATAATTGGATGTCATAGTTCAATCCAAGTTCCTCAAAACTTTGTCGAATATATATCTTGAAGTTAAATACTCGATTTCAGTCATAATAACCTTTTTAGTTCGTCTCCAATCTTTTTGTAATTCACTATGAAATCTCTAACATTATTATTAGCAATAATTTACTCGAATGACTCTCTTATCTTGTGATAAGCTTAATGTCATATTTTTCCTTTAAGATAAAAGGTAGGTCAAATGGCGACAATCTATAACCAACTCTCACGATCTAGTAGTTTATTTTCCTTAGCCATAATATTTTATAAAAAGTTCGTGACTATATTTCATCTTTGAAAATCTTCCAAAATCGTCGATTAGAAATTGGTGATTTTCATTAATTGTTTTTTTTTTTTCACTTTTACTCGCATGGAGTTTGAATAACGAGGACCAGTCATATCAATAACTTGAATACATGATTTACTAGTCAAATGCAGTAACAAAACCCCATATCATAAGGAGAAAATTGTGTGTCTAGTGAGACAAATAGTTCGTTCATCGTTGAAGAAAACCTCCCCTCGAAACGAACGACAATAGGATCCAAAGAGACGGACAATATAATCTACTAATGCCCCAAAAGTCATCTTTCTCCATTTCTTTTCCATATATTAATATATTTCAACTTTATATTTTTTCTTCTTTCTTTATAAACGGAACATTACATAGTGATTACTTTCTTTTTTTTTTTGGGCAACTACATAGTGATTACTTTCTTACTTGTGTCTTTAATTGTAAAGTTATAAAGTAGATGCTCCTTACTAGATAAAGAGTCTTAAGGCAAAATGTCGATCATTTTAATCGATTCCACTACAAGACCATATTTTGAAGGGATTGCTTTTATAAAGTAAAACGAATATTGATCAATTTTGACTCGTGTTTCTGTTGGGTTTTAATACTGAATTGGTCCTTAAATACTAAAAAAATTGTTTTACAATTCAGTTCAGATTTAGGAATTTTGGTTACGTTTGGGAGTTTTGTTCGGCCCCGTAACCTTCCCATGGGATATACATCAGCTCAAAGATGTTCCTGATCAAAAGTAATAAAATGTAGGGTTAATTAGTTATAAACAAGTAAAAACAAGGTAAATGACAAAATATAGCCATATAAATAGATGGTGCATGTGGTTCCGATGAATGTAACAGAACAATTTTCAATTATTGGTTATGGGTTTGATTTTATCGATGGTTTCGTTTCTGGAGGTTGTTACAATTTTGTTAGAGATCTTGATTCAATATGGTTTCAGTTATGATGAATACGAAGAACAGTGTGAAAATATATACTCAAGTACCATTTTTTAAGATGGTGGTGGTTTTGATCGGGACAAAGGTGAACTAAAAGGTAGGGTGATTTGACTCGGACAAAGAAGAAAAACAAAAGAGACATGAAGAAAAGAACAAAATATATTTTGAATTGGCAAAATTCCATTTTTTAACACAGTTATGTGTTTATCCGTTTAGCCAATCAAGACACTTAATACGAAGTTGTTTGTTTAACACGAGATTTATAAATGCGGTAAAACAAAAACACGAGATAAAAACAAAAACAAACAAAATGCAATCAGTTGCATATTATATTTAAATATGAAATTATATTTAATACGATTTGGTTTAGCTTAATTTTTTGATATGGTTTTTAACATAGAAAATTACAAATGCAATATTGCTCATTAGAATTTTTAAAAACAATGTATAAAAACAGTTGAATCATATTAAAGAGCAAGAAAATTATAATTGTCTGCCCAAATACGTACATTCAACTATATCGACAACAAAGATGATGAAATGCCAAAAAAGAAGAAAATATGCATTTTTTAATTTAAATAAAACAGGGTGAAAAAGACATTAATTGAATAAACTCCTAAGCAAGCTCTTTTTTAATAGTCACACGATGTTCATGTTTATAAGCTTCAACATCATTTACTCCACCGCTACTAACTTTATCCTCGAGTATGATCTTTTGAGATTCTCCATAGATTCTCTGGTTTAGTTTACGATATTTGTTTTTGTTCCTTGCACGAAACCTCTGATCTCTTTCCTTGTTCGTCTCACTCTTGTAGTGAGATGACATATGTGCAGCAAACTTCTGGGAAGTGTCAAACACGCCGTTGCACTTGGGACATGTATAGGGACCATATTTCTCATATGGTAGACTATGTGTCCGACCATCATATTGATCTCCTTCACTTCTCTCGTCTTCTTTAGAATCGGAAATATCGATAGTTTCTTTATGAAATCTGGTTGGTCTTGGACTTTTCTTTAACGATCGACCATCTTGGGGAAAATGATGATCATGGTTGGGCATTGATGACGAGGAAAACATGTCCAAATGCTGATGATAAGCAGAGTCTTGCTGCGGATAAACGGCATTAAGAGGCTTAGGGTTCAAGATCTCGCAGTCTTGATCAAGAATATTTGGAGGATAAAAAGTAGGATTCCAGATATTACTTTGAGAATCCAGGACACGTTGGACACGCTCAGTATCATTTTGGACATTGAAAACTGCATTTGTAGGAACAATAGCAGAAAACCTATTTGTAATAGTTTGGGTGAAAGAAACTTGAGAAAAATGAGGATTATCTTTAAGAGGAAAAAATTGAGCACCAGAAACAGAATCAAAGTCTCTCCTCATATGTGAATTGTTCAACCCTAAAGAAGATGAAGAGACATGTGAATCTTGATAACAAGTAAAAGAAGGATATGAAAAAAACAAATCTTCATGGTTCATATGATCAGAAGTATTAAACATCGATCGAACCACTCTGGAATTTTGATTCCTTAAAGTGAAGTTTGTTTGCATGGGAACAAATCTACGTTGGTTCTTCGTATCATCACCAAAAGAATTGAAACTTTTTGGAATTGAAGACATTTTGGAACGATAAATTGTATTGTACATTGTTGGTTTATGTATCATCTTATATAGAAGTCAGCATTAACAATATAGTCATAAACTTAAAAAAAGGGAAATTAATTTTAAAGTAGGAAAGGAAAAAAATCTACTTTGCTTAGCTATTACTGATATATACTAAAATCTAAGAAGTATAAAATCTTTAAATAATTGTTTTTGCTAAAACGAATCCTTAATTATTCATTTTTTGGGGTGAATAACGCCTTTTTAAATGGTAAAAAAGGATTTCTTGCCAATTACCAGGATTCGGTTGTTGATGTGTAGATAATACTCAAACTTTAACTTATTCAGTTCATATTTAATGTTATTTTTTTAAGACATATGTTGACGTTTTGCCATCCCTTTAAATCGTGATCTCTGAAAATGTCATATAATAGGGTTTTATCATTAAAACACACATATATGTATATATATATATATATAAACAGATTTTATTTTCTTTCTTATATATTTCATCGTTAATTACTTTCATATATAATTTAAAGTTCGAATGGTGGAGTGATTTGCATTGAAACTTATTGTTATAAACTTATAGTTAAATATTAAGATAGATTTTTTCCCATACATAAATATACATATCATATGATGGAAAATGAGAAGGACATTTGATAAATTTGGTGTGAAAATGCATCACCTTAATTAGAGACAATTTGAAAAACTACTAAAACTTAGAATCATAATTACTTCATGATTTGAATGAAAAATCTGTATAAATTTTTTTCTGATTTTTATTTTTTTCTATATAATGATTTCATTTATTACTACTTAAAAAATAATACATCACTTAATAGTTACTAGTATTATTAAGGGATTCAAACTCTAAAATAGACAGTACTGTTGAAAAATTATTAAATTCTATAGTTTTTGAACATTTACGTTAAAAGAGATCTCGTTAACTTGTACTCCCTCTGTTCCACTATATTTGATGTTTTAGCTTTTTTTACTTGTTTCTTATTATTTGATGTTTTAGGCTATTAAATGTACTTTTGGTTAATTAATGCAACAAAAATGTGAATTTCAAGACAATTCTATGATTTTTATTGGCTAATAGTTATTTAAAATTAAAAAGTAATATACTAATAATTAAACATTAATTGTTTCTTAATCTATGTGAAAACTACAAAACATCAAATAATAAGGAACAGATGGAGTATTTGTTAGCGACAAAATTCTATATATTGTTGACTGTCTATAAAATCTTGAGAATTTTACAAATAAATTTGTGTAAAAGGGTAAAAAACCTATATCTTCAGTCATTTACAAAATGATTCGATGTTTAGCCCTTTTTCAGAACGAGTTCGTTCATGTTATCTTTGTAAAATCTTTTCCCTCAGATTATAAAACCTATCATAATCTTGTCTATTAATGTAACTTGTCGGTAGAAAAAAATGATTCAAATTCTCAGAACCCAACATTATAGCATATCTCCCGAGTGTTCTTAGAACACAACAAACTCTTCATCTACCTTGCCAAACTCTTCATCTACCTTCGCTCTTGAGAGCGGCATTTTCACCTTAAATATAATCCGTATAGGATGCGTGAACAGAGATCATGGTCTCGATTGTGTTATGTAATAAGAAAAACAAAATATTGTGTCTTAAGCCTCGCAATGTATGGAAAGGTCAACACTTAATTAAGTCTCTCTTGGACTGGGTTTCCTATTTATTCCAAATATAGACACGTCACACGTTTGTTCTACTAGGCTTACTTTGTGTGGCAGACCAAAGAGCCATATAGATTTCTTATACAAGCCATATAGATTTCTTATAAGGTCGAAATCTTTAAAACCTATTTGATCGAGCTAAGTTTTCTTACTTAGATTCAGTCTCACGTGGTTTAGGTCCAGCAGTACCATTGAGAAGCCTATAGTCCAAGACTTGGTCGAGTTTTAGTCTACCTAAAACTCTCTTTTCTCTTTCTTCTTAACCACAAAAAGTTCCATCCTTATAAAAAATACGTTACCATTTCCTCACCATCTTATCATTTCCATTCATTCCCATTTCTGAAAGAATCTAGATGAGGGCAAAATTTTCTTAGCCAACGAAAATTGATATGAGGACTTTAATTTGTGGAATATATCGAACATTTCTGTAATGCATGTTTAATCTTTTGGATTCAAATGACAGCTTTAGAAGTTGATTCTCGGACATAAGGTTAATTTTTTTTAATTTTCGGACATGAGGAATTTGATTTTTAATTTTTTTTTTTTTTTTTTTTTGGTCCAAAAAAAAAA